>JAOTQJ010148042.1:5469-33377 GCA_025642045.1 Solanum sejunctum
CTTTTGGTAGCCACCCTCAACTTAGGTGTTTTGCCTCAGTTAAGGCTCATTATGTTCAAGGATAGACCAAGGCAAATTTCAAGGTTTATCACTAGACAAAGTTAAGCTAATTAGGTGTTTTTGATAGAATTGGTTCATGTAAGGCTCAAATATTAGGAGCAAAGGATAAAACATCATTTGGTTGGTTATTTTAGGCTAAAATAGATTAATTTCAAGAACAAAGGCCTAATATCCCTTCCTAATCTATTTAATCTACAATCTAACTTAGAGTAACAGGGCAAGTGTTGAATTAGCTCAAAAATTCATGAATTTAGCAAAATAAGCTCACACTCACATGGCACAGCAAAACATTATCAACAATTAACTCACTGATCATGCTTCATATCTCAAATTACCCTCACTTATCAAACCAACTACTACCAATCACCCAACCATGCACTGTTGCCATTAACTACTAATAAAATATTTTTGGTAAACATAAGAACATTCTATATGCTATAAGTATCAGTACTATAAGCTCCAAATATTATTGAAACATCCCAAACATATCGGTTCAACAGAAAAATATGTACGAGGAAAAAGAACATAAGAAGAAAACCTTGGGATCAAAATTTGGGGTAGTTATGAACCATAAGCTATTTAGACTTCACCAACCCCACAACTACCTACACACATCGAAAAGCTATGCATTGTCGTCAATGCACCAAATCAAGAAAGAATATAATAGTAGGGGTCAAAAAACACATATTGGCACCTAAGCGCCTATCTGTGGCTGAGTCTAGCCATCCCCCTCCTGAGGGGTAGTCTCCTCATTCTCCACTATGATCAGATGGTCCAATACTCATCGTCCTATCATGGTCCTGAGCTAGCCTCGTATCCTCCTCCAAAGTGCCACAAGGTTCTCCTCAGCCTTTATCAGGTTGGGCTCTAGATCTACTAGGCCGTAACTAAATGATCTAGATTATGCAGTATCTCCACCTTTGACTCTAGAAAGATTTTGTAAATCAGGATTGGAAATGGGATGGAGGTAGCCCGCTTGAGCACTGACTCTTGAATTTATTTCGCTATAGTTGGGCCCAATATATATCGTAGCCAGCCAAGATGCTGGCAACCAATACTGCTTGCTCCAGTGTAAGTGTGTTATCCGCCAAAGTAAGCCAGATGTGAGATCTAGCAATCCCACCAAATTTTGCAAGGAAAGAGAGGGAGGCTTTAACAATACCCTCTACGTGGGTGGTGACCCTAGAAAGCTCTGTACCTTGCTCAGCAAAGTTATCGACCACTCATCTCAACAACTCTATCCTCTGTACCAGATCCTTTGAAATCAATACAGTTCTAGCCTACCCCAATGGATAGTGAAACTAAACTTTTAATCTTGGGGCTTGGTGCTCAGGACCAAAAAGTACATGATGGATCATCTCCTCTGATATATCGAGTTGCTGCCTTCTAACTAGTACCTCTCTCAATCTCTACCATAACCCAAGACTAGGGGCAAGACGTGACCGGTAAATAGGAAACCTGAAGAAACCCCTAATATCATTACACATCCTTGTTTATAGAAGCAATTAACATCAATGAGAAATAAGGATAGACAAGGGAAAACCTTCACATGTTTCCAAACCAGATATAATTTGGCCATTTAAACGAGAGTTAAGACTCATAACATAGATACATGTTATGTGCAACAACACCTCTACCACATAGATAAGAGCAACGACAAGACAAACAACGTATCTCACCCTCATAGTCAATACATAACAAAAAGAAAGATTTTCTTTAATATATAGCAAGAGTTCATAAGCAACGTCCCCAAAATGGAGAACTCACCAAGAAGCTTGTAGGACAATCGAACTAGCCACATGGAGGAGGAGGAGGATCAAGTGGTGCTCTGGTTCCTACATAGTGACATCATATAGGCATAGAGTATACGTTAGTAGATTTGAATATAATAAGTATGTAGGATGCAATGCAACAAGAGATAGGCAACATAGGCAAAGTGCATAATAAAAAACAATGAATAGCATACCAACAATATGACATGTATGAATGACACTTGAAGTAAACGATGCTTATATAGATCATAACATATGTGTAAGAAGAAACCATTAAACTATTGGTGGATCGTCGCGTCCTACCCTTATAATAGGTTAGCGAAACATCGCACCCTACCAGCCGTGGTGCCAAACTAAAAACCCCTCGATAGGTTGATGGGTACAAACTCCCAATAAGATTGATGTATAGTCACACCCTACCACTGGTGGTGCCAAAGTACAAACCCTCTGATAGGTTATCAAGGTATGAAACCCTTAATAAGGTTACCCGGCGTGCAACCTCTTAGTAGGGCATGGTAATATTATAACACTATATAGATAACACTATATACAAACATTCATTTAATCACCATATAGTTATTCAACTCATAAGATATGCATTGGACCTTCAATTCCTCAAGAAACCATAACCGAACATTTTATCAACACTTAGAGGTATGTAGTGCTAGTGTAAAACCATATAATTCAACAATATTATCATGCTAGAAAATCCAATATAAAACCATCAGTAGATACTTGGTAACATCCACAAGCAATATAAATCAAAACCCTTTATCAAATCTTACAATAAAGCTTGCTTTCATAGCTCAAAACATAGAAAAACAGTCACAACTTCCTAAACCCCAACATTCTGTGTAGTGATTTTTATAATAAATAGAACCCATGAGTAAATCATCTTTAAATCATGCAAATTTAAGTTAAAGGAAGCTTAGGTATCATATGTATAAGGAATCCATGAATGAAACCCACATATCTTAGTTTAGGAGATGAACTTGATGAAAATTGAAAATGGAGACTTGAAGCTTTAGTGCAATCTTTAAGAATACGAAAATGTTTTTGAAACTTGAGTTTTGGAGTAAAATATTTAGATAAGTGTTTGAGTATTGGGGAATGTTTAGAATGATATGGGGGTGAAAAATGGTTAAGTATTGGAACTTTCATGTTTGGGAATACTTAGGCCCAAGGCATAAAAGTCTTAGATTGAAGTCAAAAATATGCACCAGTTTTAACACTAGTGTGTACCATGGAAGGGACGCATAAATCTCACTAGAAATTGCATTTTTGGAAAATCAAAATTGCTAATCGTTTTCTCTTAAATCGGGGTTAAACTCATTTTTCACTCAAAATGACTCCCTGAACAAGAATATGAAGTTGCATTTTTGATGTCATGCACCAATTTTGAGGTATATAGAAATTATGATTCTGGGCGCTTCTGACGCATATTTTTAGGCACTTTTTGGGGTCGTTACAATATCTCCCCCTTGAGAACATTTTTGCCCAAATGTCGAAGAGATGTATATGAGAGACACAAACATGACCATTTTAGCTCACATACAGATGAAATAATGCACTTAAACAACATTCCAAAAACTTCATCATAGAGTACCTCTCTCAATCTCTGTCACAACCCAAACCTAGGGCCTAGACATGACTGGCAAATAGGGGACCCGAAGGAACCCCAAACAAGGATCATAGCATATCACTACACATCCTTGGTTGTGAAAGAAATTAAAATGATAATGCAAAATAAGCATAGCCAAGAGATGAATTAACCCTTGATAACTACATCTTGACTCTCTCACTCAAGGACGAGTTCATTTGGGAATTAGAATTTGACTCTATGGCTTCTACAATCAATAGAAGATAGTTTGCATGCAACCAATCCATCCAAGAATAATATCAAAATCAACCATGTCTAACTAAACAAGATCACAAGGCAATATTTTATGCAAGATGCAAATAGGATAACTTCTATAAACATTTCTTGAAATAATAGATGCACCAATAGGAGTAGATACCTCATATGACTCATGCAACAACTCAAGGTCAACATGGAACTTTTTGGAAATAAAGGGGTAACAAAAGAAAGTGTGGCACCTTGATCAATTAATGTATACATATCAATGTCAAAGATTTTCAACTTATCGATGATGACATCGTGGACCTCATCCACCCTTTGCCTTCCATGTAATGCATAAAACCGATTGTTCCTTGGGGCACCATATTTTGGGCCACCTATCTCCAATGAAACCACATTAACACCTTATGGATGAATCTCTTTGGCCTTGTTGTGATTTTGAGGGCAATTCATCTTTTTGTGACCCACTTCCCCACAACCAAAGCATGCATTGATATATCTCAAGCATGGACCCTTATGACCTTTACCACACCTAGGACACACCTCATTAGAAACAACAACACCATCACCTTCTAACTTACCCTCGAAATGGTCCCTCTTAGCCTCATGACCCCTCCTCTTCCTCAATTTATCCCCTTTTATTTGCTTGGCATAGGTCATCAAACGTGATAAGTCCATGTCACTAATTAACATGGTGGACCAACATTCCTCACTAACCAAGTCAGACACATCCATCACAAATTAGTTAATCCTAGATCTTGAGTCAGCCACCAAATATGGAGCATATTTAAAAAGTTATTGATCTTGAAGGTATACTCCTTCAAACTCATAGACCCTTGTCTCAAATTCATAAATTCCACTAACTTAGATTCCCTAAGTTAAAGGGGGAAGAACCTATTAAGGAAGGACACCTTGAACTCCTCCCAAAGGACCACAAAGTTGGCTTCCTTTTCCTCCTTCCATTGGTTGTACCATATTTGTGCTACCCCTTTGAGGTGGTAAGCCATAATTTTGTCTTCTCCTCTGACCTCTCACCCATAATAGACTAAATCTTGTAAACCTTATCAATGAATTATTGAGGGACCTCACTCACCTTTGGCCTATGGAATTCTCGGGGATTCATTATCATGAAGTCTCTTACCTGAGCAGATAGTATAGGAGCATGAGACGCTTGGGCCGCTTGATTGTATTGATTAGCCATCAATTATGCAAGTAAGGTGAGAGTATCGCTAAGCTCTCTATTGGTCGTTTGCTCCTCTGGTGTGCAGGCTCATCTCCCTCTCATGTAAGGTATGATAAAGCATAGCAAAGAACAAGCATTAGGGAAGGAAAGCTTACTTCAACTCTATAGCACGTCGTAGAACATGAAGAGGGAGACAATCCCTAAAGTATCTTCTAGCCTCCTCCTCTGAGTTATATTGCACAACATAACCATGAATAGGACTCTAATCAACACTATATGTTGGACTCCAAGGATGTAACAACCTAGTTCTCTGATACCATTTTTGTCATGACCCAAGCCTAAGTCCTAGACATGTCTGGCAAATAGGGAACTAGAAGGAATCCAAATAAGCATCATAGCATATCATTAAATATCCTCGGTTGCGGAAGCAATTAAAATGACAATGAACAAAAGCATAGACAAGGGAATTGGGACTAAGGATAAATGTTCACATCATAACATCAAGAAACAAGTGATTCAAGACTCATAACATAGATACATATTATGTGCAACACCACCTCTACTACATAGATAAGAGCGGGAGAAAAGAGAAGCAACTGGGCTCACCATCATAGTCAATACATAACAAAAAGAAAGGTAGTCTTAATACATAGCAAGATTTCATAAGCAACATACCCAAAATAGAGGACTTACCAACAAGCTTGTAGGATAATCGAACTAGCCATGTGGATGAGAAAGATGATCAAGTGGTGTTCCAGTTCCTACATTGTAACATCATGTAGGAATAGAGTATGCATTAATACATTCAAATGTACTAAGTATGTAGGATGTAATGTAACAAGAGATAGGCAACATAGGCAAAATGTATAATTATAAGCGATGTATAACATACTAACAATATGACATGTATGGATGATACTTGATGTAAAAGATGCTTGTATAAATTTTAACATATATGTAAGAAGAGACCATTAAGCTATTGGTGGATCGTTGTACCTCACCACCCTTAGTGATTGAGAAAAAAACACTATCAATACGTCGGTAGATCATAGCACCATACCACCCATGGTGCCAGTGTATAAACCCCCGAATGGGTTGATAGGTAAAAATCCCCAACAATGTTGATATATAGTCACACGCTAACACTCATGGTGTCATAGTACAAAGCCCCGATAGATTATTGTGACACCTCATAACTTTATACTCATATATATCTATGTTTCAAGCCTCATTTGGTTAGGTTGTGGGTGTATTAGGTTCGTGGGAGACTCCTAGTACCTAGACAGTTCAAGACTTCCCTAAAAGTGGAGTTTTAGGTGATGGTTCAGTTAGGGTCAACTTTAAACTAGCATATTTTCTAGCACATTTAAATTTGGGTATCCCACGATATATCAAATGAAATCCCTTTGAGTTATCTTTGTAACATACTTGGTTTCACCTCATTCTAAGTTCGGATGTAGGAGTTATGATCATTTTCGTAAGGCCCTCCCGTGCAGTGTTCTGACATGGGCAGCTTGACAGACAATGTACCCTTGGATGGGACATCTGGGTTACTTAGGGTTTCAATAGGCCAATTTTTGCCTAAGAAAGGAGGCACAACCAGTGGTACAGGTCGTGTTGCTTGCCACTGACTGTATGGAGAGATCACAAGGTATGTCAAGGAGGCTGGTTGGGCATAGGAAGAAAATGTGTCTAAGGTTGGTGCGACCAACACCTTTGAAGGGCCGTTTGAAGGTTGAAGGCTCATGTGACCTGGGTGTAAGGTGGCCTACCCTTATTTGTTCTGCTAAGTGTGGTGCAATGGACCATCAAATGGCCATTAAGCATCACACTGCCCATGAGGTGGTCTATCAAAGTGACAAGATGTCAATTTTTCTAAATTTCGCAACTTCTATTTTTTTTTCACAAAGGCACTTCACACGGGCACTCTACATAACCCGTGGAGTGCCATATCGCCAGTCAAGTCTCTAGTGAGATGACACTTTGCCAATTTTTTCAGCCATTCACTTATGGCATCTTCGTATATTTTAATTACTCTTATGCGCTTTTAGACTTCCAATACTATGTTAAACTTCCTAAAAGATCTAAACAATATTCCAAAGGATCCAAATTCATTATCTCATCTCAAATATACTCTCAATTCTCTCAAAAGACTCCATCAAGCCCCAATTCAATTTCAAGGAAACCAAAGAGCAATATTGGATTCAAAGATCATTTCCAAGCCTCCATTCTTCGCAATCTCAATCCCAAGCAACTCTAGACCTAAGGTATGTGGGTTTCTTTCTTGGGTTCCTTTGACCGGTGATACCCAACTCTCATTTTTCTCAAATTGAATGATTTGAACTTGATTTACAAATGGGTCTTGGTTATTATGAAATTCACCGCACACTAAGTTAAAGCCATGTGAAATTGTGATTGTTCGCTATGTTTTGAGCTATAAGCCCTTGATCTATTGTAAGATTTGAGGAGGGGTTTTGATGTATGTTTCTTGAGGGTGTTGCATGGTGTTGATTTATGGTTTTATAACTAATTTTATTGCATGATTTCGTCTCTATATTTTATAGTTTTATTCTAGCATTTCACACCCTCTAAGTGTGATAAATTGTCCAGATATAGTTTCTTGAGGTGTTAAAGGTCCAAAGCATGAGATATGATATGATTGACTATATGATTATTAAATGAGCTTAAGTACATGATATACTCTATATATAAGTATTGCATTAGTCCATGTCCAATTATGGGGGTCTAAGAGCCCAGATAACCAAGATGGGGATTTGTAATCATCAATTGAGAAAAGGGTTTGAGCTTCTCTACCTAGGTGATGGGGCGATATTATCAGTAATCAAGATGGGGTTTTGTACTTATCAACCAAGGAAAGGGCTTGTAGTTCTCATCCTACGTGATGGGGTGACATTATCACCAATTGAGTGAAGGGTTAGTACTTCACCACCTAATTGATGGAATGCATCATTGATAACTTACTAAATGGTGTGTACTTTGGAATTCTAGCTTAGTTTATTCTATACATATGATATCCTATATGAGCATTAGTTACTTTAGCATGTTTTACTTAAGCATTGATCATTCATGGCATATTGTATATTATGCCTATTGCTCGATATTATGCATTTTGATTATAATGTCTATCTATTGTGGCCCTGCATCCTACATACTTAGTACATTCAAACGAGTAATGCATAATCTATGCCTACATGATGTCACCATATAGGAATTGGTGCCCAAGTTGATCATCTTCCTTCACGTGGTTAGTTCATTGCTATTCAAGTTAGTTGGTGTATCCTCCACTTTGGGGACCTAGTAAACGTATCTTCTATTATGTATTGAGACATTCATCTTTATTGTTTATTTTAACTATAAGGGTGAGCCCAATTAATTTGTCTTGGTCACCGCTCTTATCTATGTATTAGAGATTTTATTTGGACATATTATGTGTCTATGATATAAGTCTAACTCTTGTCTTTTGACCATGATATTGTGCAAGCCTTTCCCTTACCCTCGATTTCCCCATTCTTTTATCTTCGATGCTTGATTTATTGCTTTCATGACCAAGGATGTGTAAGGATGATTTATGAGGCTTGCTTGGGGTCCCTTCTAGTTCCCTTTGCATCATGTCATCTCTAAGACCTAGGCTGGGTCATGATAAACTTAGTATCATAGCACTAGGTTGATAGATCATTGGAGTCCAACACACCATATTGATCTATGTCCTATTCATGGTTATAAAGCACGCCATGACTATGAATAGGAGGCTACGAGACGTTTTAGAAAATGTTTGCCTTCTTCATGTTCTAAGTTGTGCTATAGAGTTGTGGTAAGTTTTTCTCCCCCTAAAAATTTCTGCTTTGCTATGATAGATTATGCCAAACACCGGAGGAATACGGGACTAAATCCCAAGAATCAACCTACCAATAGTGAGCTTCAGGATGCTCTCACCATAATTGCCAAATTTGTGGCCAACTAAATCAATCAATCGTCCTAAGCCCCTCATGTTACTACCTTGAGATCTAGGTAAGAAACTTTATGAGGATGAATTCCCTGGTGTTATGTGGGTCAAAGGTGGATGAAGACTCATAAGAGTTCATTGATGAGGTCTACAAAATCTTGACTATCACGGGTGTTTGGGCTGAATAAAAAGGGGTAGTTGGAGGTATACCAACTCAAGGGAATAGCCCAAATTTTGTATGATCAATAAAAAGGGGAGAAGGGAAATGGTTATGTAATACTTTTGGAGGAGTTCAAATTGGCTTTCCTCAATTAATTTTTCCCTCTTGATCTTAGGTCAACAAAGTTGATAGAGTTTATAATCTTGGAACAAGGTGCTATGAGTGTGAGGGAGCATGCCCTCAAGTTTAATCAACTTTCAAAGTATGCTCCTCCTTTGGAAGACGATCCTAGGTCTAGGATGAAAACATTTGTTATTGGGGTCTATGACTTTATGAGTGAAGAATGTTGGTCCTCCATACTAATTGGTGATATGGACTTATCTCAGTTGATGACATATGCCAAGAAAATGCATGAATAGTTGAGGAAGAGAAGGGGCCATGAGGCCAAGAGGGCCCATTTTGAGGGTAAGTTCCATAAGCGTACTAGATCTCATCAAGGCCAAGGGTCTCATCATGCTACTAATAGGGGGTTTGACAATGACCTTCATAGGCCTCAAGGTGTTGGTGGTATGGATCCTAGTGGTGTGTGTACTATATGTGGGAAGAGTCATAATGGCCCATGTTCGAAGGGTTCTAATACATGCTTTGGTTGTGTTGAACTTGATCACAAGAAGATAGATTGTCCAAGAAACTATGGTAAGGTCCAAGGTACAAAAGTGGTTCCATTGGGTAGAGGTGGTCCTCAAGGTGTTGTCCCAAAGCACAATTGATTTTATGCTATTCATGGGAGGTAAGGGGGTTAGTGAGGTTCTCGATGTTGTTACCGGTATGTTGAGAATCTTTGACTTTGATGTATATTCATTGATTGATCCAGATGTCATTCTTTCCTTTGTTACCCCTTTTGTTGCTAAAATGTTCCATTATGGCCCTGAGTTATTGCATGAGACATATGAAGTGTCCATTCCTATTGGTTCCTCTATTATTGCTAAGAAAGTTTATAGAAGTTGTTCTATTTGCATTTTGCATAAGTTGATGCCTTGCGATCTTGTTGAGTTAGACATGGTAGATTTTGATTTCATTCTTGAGATGGATTGCTTGCAATCCTACTATGCTTCTATTGATTTGTAGAACCCATAGGGTCAAGTTTCACTTCCGAAATAAACCCATCCTTGAGTGGGAAAGTCAATATATAGTGGTCAAGGGTAGATTCATTTCCTGCGTTAAAGTCTGTAAGTTGATCTCTAAGGGGTGCTTTACTATCTTGTGAGTGTAAATGATGTGGAGTCTAAAGTACCTTCTATAAAGTCAGTTCCGATTGTCAATGGTGTGGTTCTTGTTGATGGTTCATAATCTTGTTTGGTTGATGAGGTGATAGAAAAACAAGATCTTGACTTCTCCTTGCTTGAATTGAACGCCTTGGTGAAAGAGGGCAAAGTAGAGGTTTTCTTCCAAGGGGAGATGGTTCCCTTAGGTACCAAGGTAGGTGGTGTGTGCCTTGTGTTGATGGTTTAAGGCAGAAAATCCTTGATGAGACCCATAATTCTTCTTATTCTATCCATCCTGGTTCCACCAAAATGCCTAGGGACTTGAGAGATGTGTATTGGTGGGAAGGCATGAAGAGGGAGATTGCCAAATTTGTTTCTAGTTGCCATAGTTGTCAACAGGTCAAAGTCGAGCATCAAAGGTCGGGTGGTCTAACCCAAGAAATAGACTTTCCTACATGGAAGTGTAAGGTGATTAATAAGGATTTTGTGGTTAGGTTACCCAACACTAGAAAAGGTTTTGATTCAATTTGGGTGATGGTTAATAGGATGATGAAATTGGCTCACCTTCTACGGTTAAGACCACATATGGGGCTGAAGAGTATGCAATGTTGTATATCCATGAGTTAGTAAGGTTCCGTGGAGTTTCGTTTTCCATTATATTATATCATGGTGCATAATTCACTTCACACATTTGGAGGTCTTTTCAAAGGGGTCTTGGTATAAAAGTTCACCTTAGTGCGACCTTTCATCCCCAAATGGATGGCCAAGCCGAAAGAACCATTCAAACCCTTGAAGATAAGCATAGATAATGTGCATTAGAGTTGAGGGGTAGTTATGACCATCTTCCTTTGACTGAGTTTGCCTACAACAATAGCTATCACTCTAGCATCAGTATGGCTCCTTTTGAGGCTATTTATGGGAGGCATTGTAGATAACTGGTGGGTTGGTTTGAGGTTGGGAAGGTGGCTCTATTGTGACCGGATATAGTTATAGAGGCTTTTGAGAAGGTTAGGATAATTAGGGAGAGGTTGAAAATATCCCAATGTTATCAAAAATTCTATGCTGATGTGAGAAGAAGAGACCTTCAGTTCAAAGTGGGTGATTGGATTTATTTAATAGTTTCTCCAATAAAAGGTTTTGTCCATTTTTGGTGAAAAGGGGAAGTTGAGTCTTAGATATGTTGGGGTTGTATTAGTTTCATGGGAGACTCCTAGTACCTAAATGAGGTCAAGACTTCCCTAAAAGTGGAGTTTGGGGTGATGGTTCATGCAACGGTCAACTTTAAACTAACATAACTTTTAGTACATATGGAACTGGGTGGCTAATAGCATGTTAAATGAAAGTCCTTTGAGTTAGATTCACAACAAACTTGGTTTCACCTTATTAGAAGGTTGGATGAAGGAGATATGATTATTTTGGTGCGACCCTCCATGTAGTATTGTGACATGGGCAGCTTGACAGATAGTGTGCCCTTGGATGGGCCATCTAGGTCGCTTGGGGTTGGAAAGGTCCATTTTTAGCCTAAGGAAGGTGATACGGCTAGTGGCAAGGGCCGTGTGGCTTGGCACTGACTGTGTAGAGGGATCAGAAGGTGTGTCAAGGAGACTTGTTGGGCATTGGAAGAAAATGTGGCTAAGGGTAGTGCCAAGGGAACCCTTGACAAGCCATTTGAAGGGGGATAACTCGTGTTTCCTGGGCATGAGTTGGCCTGCCCCATTTTCACAGCCAAGTATGGTGCAATGGACCATAAAATGGACCGTGAAGCATCACACGACCCATGACATGGTCCATCAAAGTGACAAGACATCAATTTTTCTAAGTTTCCTAACTTCTATTTTTGCTTCACTAAAGCACTTCACATGGGCACTACACACGACCCACGGAGTGCCATACAACAGGAAATTCTCCAATGAGATGACACTTTGCCAATTTTTCCATCCTTTGACTTATGGCATTTTCATAAATTTTAATTACTCTAATGCCCTTTTTTGACTTCCAATGCCATTTTAACCTTCCTAAAAGACCTAAACAATATTCAAAAGGAACAAACTCATTACTCTCATCTCAAATACACTCTCAATTCTCTCGAAAGTCCCCATCAAAGCCTAATTCAACTTCACGGAAATCCAAGAACAAGATTGGATTCAAAGATTATTTCCAAGCCTCCATTCTTCTCAATCTCAATTCCAAGCAACTCTAGACCTAAGATATGTGGGTTTCTTTCATGGGTTCCTTTCACCTATTATAACCAACCCTTAGTTTTTATCAAATTATATGATTTAAAGTTCATTTATAGATGGTTCTTGATTAGTATGAAATTCACTGCACACTACGTTAAAGCTATGTGAATTTGTGATTATTTGCTATGTTTTCAGCTATAAACCCTTGATCTATTGTAAAATTTGAGTAGGGGTGTTGATGTATGTTTCTTGACGGTGTTGGAAGTTGTCGATTTATGGTTTATAATGGTTTTTTTTGCATGATTTCATCTCTATATTTCATGGTTTTATACTAGTATTAGACACCCTCTAAGTATTTAATAAAAAGTCCAGATGTAGTTTCTTGAGGTGTTGAAGGTCCAAAGTATGAGATATGATATAATTGACTATATGATGGTGAAATGAGTTTATGTACATGATATACTCTATATATAAGTGTTGAATTAGACCATGCCCAATCTAGGGTGTCTAAGACCTCGTATAACCGAGATGGGGGTTTGTACTCATCAATCGTGGTAAGGGTTTGTAATTTTCCAGCTAAGTGATAGGGAGGCATTATCATTAACTAAGATGGGGATTTATACTCATCAACCGAGGAAAGGGTTTGTATTTCTCCACCTAGGTGATAGGGCAACATTGTCACCAACCGAGTGAAGGGTTAGTACTTCACTACCTAAGTGATGGGGTGGCATCATCACTAACCTACCAAAGGTTTTGTACTTTTAAAATCTAGCTTTTACTATTATACACATATGATATCCTATATGAACATGACTTACTTAAGCAAGTTTTTACTCAAGCATTGATCATTCACATCATATTGTATATTATGCCTATTGCTTGATATTATGCATTTTGATTATGATGTCTATCTATTGTTGCCTTGCATCCTACATACTTAGTATATTCAAACATACTAACACATACTCTATGCCTACATGATGTCACCATGTAATAACCAGTGCCCAAGTTGATCCTCCTCCTCCACTTGGCTAGTTCGGTGCTATTCAAGTTAGTTGGCGAGTCCTCCACTTTGGGGAACTAGTCTATGTTTCTTCTATTATGTATGGAGACATTCATCTTTATTACTTATTTTGAATATGATGCTGAGACCAATTACTTTATATTGTCCCCCGATCTTATTTATGTATTAAAGTTGTTTGTTGGACATGTTATGTATCTATGATATAAGTTTAACTCTTGTCTTTTGACCATGATATTGTGCAAATTTTTCCCTTAGCCTCGATTTCCCCATTTTTTTATCTTTGATGATTGATTTATTGCTTCTACGACCAAGGATGTCTAAGGATGCTTTATGAGGCTTTCTTGGCATCCCATCGGGTTCCTCTTGCACTGTGTCACATCAATATCCTAGGCTTTGGTCATAACAGTTATCAAGGTACAAACCCCTTGACAATGTTAACCGGCGTGCAACCCCCAAGTAGGGCATAGTCACATTTCAACACGATATAGAGAATACCGTATACATACATTCATTTCATTATCAATTCATCATCAAATATTTATTCAACTCATAAGATATGCATTTGATCTTCAATCCCTCAAGAAACCATAATCGGACATTTATCAAATACTTAGAGGGTGTGTAGTGCTAGTATAAAATCATGCAACTCAAGAGTATTATCATGCTAGAAAATCCAATGTAAAACCATCAATAGATACTTACGAACACCCACAAGCAATATACATCAAAACTCTTTATCAAATCTTACAATAGAGCTTGGTTTCATTGCTTAAAACATAGCAAAATAGTAATAATTTCATAAACCCCAACATAGTGTGCAATGATTTTTATAGTAAATAAGATCCATGAGTAAATCATCTTTAAATAATGCAAATTAAAGTGAAAGGAAGCTTGGGTATCATGGTTTAAAACAGCCATGGAAGAAACCCACAAACCTTAGCTTTGGAGATGAATTTGATGAAGATTGAAGATGGAAAATTTGAACTTGAGTACAATCATTAAGAATCCAAAAATGGTTTTCTGAGTTGAGTTTGGGAGTAAAATATTTGGCTAAGTGTTTGAATAAGTATTAGGAAATGTTTAGAATGATATGAGGGTGAAAAATGGCTAAGCATAGGTATTATCACGTTTGGGAACACTTAGGCCCAAGACTTAAAAGTATCGGATTGAAGTAAAAAATCTGCACCACTTTTAACACTGGTGCGCGTTGCGGAAGGGACATGTAAACCTTACTAGAAATTGCATTTTTGGAAAATTAAAATTGATAATCGTTTGCTCTTAAATTGGTGTTAGACCCATTCTCCACTCAAAATGACCTCCTAAACAAGAATATGTAGTAGGATTTTTGATATCGCATGCGAATTTTGAGATATATGAAAATTACAATTTTGAGTACTTCTGAGGCACATTTTTGGGCACTTTTTGGGATCTTTACAATCTCAACTATGTAATAGGTCTCTTCTCCTTATGAAAATCATGATGAATAGTGGTTGCATAAGTTGCATAAAACACCCATAACAAAATCGGGGCATATCGTCCAAGCTTATCCGTTAACCACTTGAGCTTATATCGTGTCATCATGTCCTTTAGTCTATGATATGGCTCAATCCATCATTAATAACTCGGGCTCCTCATGTATTGAATAGGTGGATTTTCCCCAATTCTTTGGGCTACATGCACCCCAAAAATATGGCCTGATTCCTCTTAACACCCCACCGATGAGTATGAGCATCTAGTGCTGAAAAAAATGATGGTGCGACTGAGGATTTGGTATCTCTGCTATCCTAGGAGCCCTCCTCTAAACCATACTTATCTCTAGACCTAGTTATCTAGGGAATGTTACTCCCCGTCCTCTCACTACCTTCTTCATCAGACTGGGAAAGAGTACCGGCCTGAGCTTGAGTTTGGGCAACTCCTGCTCTAATTTGCTGTACCCAGCCTCAGGGTCTGATGAAACATCATGGATCTTAAGTGACCCACTCTGTTAGGGAGTCTGCTTACCATCAGTCGTCTAGTCGATAAGTGTCCTCCTAAATGCCTCAATCTTTGAGTTGTTTCCTTTCGAGGCCATATTTCCTAAAAATCAAACATATATAAATCATAATTAGCCCCAACAATTAAGAAAACATAAACAAAAACTAAATTAGATCAGTTGCAGAAGGGTACTACGAGAACTAGTTATGAGTCGTAATGTAGTGCAGTAATCTAGAAAAACAAAATGATATTGAATATTGGAAAGTTGTACGAGACCTATGTACAACTCATAACTTGGTGTACAATTCTTAAATTTTTTCATATAATGTTCCAAGGAGTAAATTCAAATCAAGCAAGTGTCAACGAGACCTATCTACGAGTCATAAAGGAATCTACCACTTGTAGATGGTCTCGTATGATGAATACTTAGAAATTAAAGTCATTGTAACTTCCCACGAGGGGTAAATATGACTCGTAGACTCATCTATGAGTCATAAAAGATTCTTGTGAACAAGAACCTACAAGTACCTGACCTACTCTAGTTCATCACACGGACCTTACAAACAATTCATATGTAAAATGACCCCCAAAAGTGACCAAAAATGTGCCTCAGAATTCCTGAAATTTTTAATTCCATGTATCTCAACACCCGCACACGATATCAAAATTAAACTTCATATTTTTGTTTAGAAGGTCGAATAGGGGAAAAAGGGTTTAACCCCAATTTATGAGCAAATAATTAGCAATTTCTTTTTTCATACTTTTTCTTATCCAGAATCGATCTGCGATAGTGCTGGGATGCACAGTTGTCATGGACATGCATTAACTTTGCCTCTGAGATCGGTTTGCATTGCGGTCAAGATGAGACCTGTGTATTTTGTTGCTAGTGATTTTTATCTCGGTCAAAGGCTTTTGGGTGTTAGGCCTAAGTATTCCCAAACGTGTTTTTACCTGTACTTAGTTATATTCCACCCTTATATCATGCTAAACATTCTCGAATATTCTCTTAAACACTTAGCCATATTTTTCACTCCCAAATTTGAGTCTCAAAACCCTCTTCCGGAATTAAGGATTTCCTTCAAGCTTGAAGCCTCCATTTTCAAACTTTATCAAGGGTTTCCTCAAAGCTAAATATGTATGTTTTAGCCATTGCTTCTTCCACCCATGGTGCCCTAATCTCCTTTTTACTCAATTTGCATGATTTAAAGTTGATTTTACAAATGGGTTTACTAGTATGAACATGTCTATTAACTATGTTAAAGATGTGTAAGTTGTGATTGTTTTGCTATGTTTTGAGCTATAAATCTTGGTTCTATATGAGGGATTTTTATGTATATTGCCTGAGGGTGTTTCAAGGTGTTGATTGATGGTTTTATAATGGATTTTCTTGCATGATGTGACCTCTATATTTCATTTTTTTATACTAGCATTACACATCCTCTAAGTGTTTGATAAAATGTCTGGATGTGGTTTTTTGAGGAATTGAAGGTCCAAAGCATGCGATATAATATGATTGATATTATGATGATTGTCATGACTCAAGCCTCGGGCCTAGACATAATCGTCCAATGGGGAAATGGAAGTGACCCCAAATGATCCTTGTAGCATATCATTACATATCCTTGGTTACGAAAGCAATTAAAAGACATATGAAGAATGGAAATAAAGGCAAAGGGGCTAAGGGATAATATGTTATGGCATAGGATCAAGAGATAATAGAATCAACTCATAGCATAAATACATAGCATTGTCCAACGACACCTCTACTACATATATAAGAGCAGGGGCGAAGACATATAACCGGAATCACTCTCATAGTCAATAAGATCAATACATCAAGGACAATAATGTCTTATACATTGAAAGTGTTCATAAACTAGGTCCCCAGAATGGAGGACTCACCAACTATCTTGAGAAGGTCATACTAGCCACATGGAGGAGGATGCAAAAAGAGGGACTTTGGTTCCTATATGGTGATATCATGTAGACAAGAGTATGCATTAGAATGTTTGAATGTACTAAGTATGTAATATGCTATGCTACAAGAGATAGGCATCATAATCAAAATGCATAACAATAGGCAATAGGAATCATATATCACGTGTATGATCAATGCTCAAGTAAAACATAATTAAGTAACTCATGCTTAAATAGGATAACATATATATAGAAAAGAATAATCTAGATTTCCAAATGTACAACCCTTTAGTAAGTTAGTGATGATGATGCCCCATCACCAAGGTGGATGAGTACTAACCCTCATCTAGGTTAATGAGTACTAACCGCCATCTAGATTAGTGATGATGCTGCCCCATCACTTATGTGGATAAGTACTAACCCTCATCTAGGTTAGTAATGATGCCGCCCTATCACATAGGTGGATGAGTACTAACCCTTATCTAGATTAATTAGTACTAAACCCCATCTAGGTTAGTGATGATGCCGCCCCATCACTCGGTGGAGAAGTACAAACCCTTTATTAAGTTATCCGGGCGCTTAGACCCCCAGATTGGGCATAGTCGAGTTCTATACTTTACATAGAATTCATCATATGGTATTATGCAACACTTTATATAGGAATAATCATATACATAAGCTCATTCAATCATCATAACATTATTTATATCATATCTCATGCTTAGGACCTTCAATTCCTCAAGAAATCATAACCCGATATTTTATTAAACACTTTGGTGATGTTTAGTGGGGGTAAAAAACCATGTAATTTAGAGATGAAATCTTGCATGAAAGTCCTTTTTGAAACCATAAATCAACACCTTAAAATACCCCCAAGACAGTTTCATCAAAACCCCTCTTTAAAACGTAAAATAGATCCAAGATATATAGCTCACAACATAGCAAAATAGTCACAAATTTACATAGCTTTAACATGGTTCATAAACATGTTCATACTAGTAAACCCATTTGTAAACTTAACTTTAAATAATGCAATATTAATTAAAAGAGGGTTTAGTCACCATGGGTGGAAGGACTCAATGGTTGAACACCACATACCTTAGGTCTAGAATTGCTTGGAATTGAGATTGGGAAGAATGGATGCTTGGAAAAGACCTTGGAATCCAATCTTGTTCTTAGGTTTCCGTGAATTTGAATTGGAGATTGATGGAGACTCTTGATAGGATTTTAGAGTGTGATTAAGAGGATAGTAATGAAATTGGGTCCTTAATATTAGAGTTTAGGTCTTCTAGGAAGGTTAAAATAGCCTAAAAGGTCAAAAAGGGTCATTAAAATAATTAGTATTTACGAAAATACCATTAGTGAATGGATGGAAAAAATGGCAAAGTGTTATCTCACTGGAGACATCACTGGCTGTGTATCATTCCACGGGTTGTGTGGAGTGCCTATGTTAAGTGCCTTAGTGAAAAAAATAGAAGTTGTGAAATATGAAAAAATTGGCGTCTCGTCACTTTGACGGCCACTTTCGCGGACCATGTAGTGTTACACAGATTGTGTACTGGTCCATCCCACCTTACTTACACAAGAAAATGTTGTTGTCCAGCAAACTCCCAGGTTACACGGCCCATACCCCTTCACACGAGCCGTACAAGACCACACTACCCGTATGGGTGCCCATGGGTCTCACGAAAATGGTCATAACTCCTTCATCCTATGTCGGAATGAGGAGAAAAAAAGTGCATTGCAAAGCTAACTTAGAGGGATTTCATTGGACATAGAGTGTTCCACCCAGTTCCAAATATGGTAAGACTTATGCTAGTTTAAAGTTGACCCTTATATGAAAGAACACCCAAAACTCAACTTGTAGGTAAGTCATGAACTCGTTTAGGTACTAGGAGTCTCCAATGAATCTAGTACACCCCCAACCTAACCAGATGAGTCATGAAACATGGATACACATAAGCATAAAGTTGCAGGGTGTTACAATGATGAAATGAGCTTATGTCTATGATGAATCCTATATAAAGTTTAACATTAGACCATGCCCAATATGGGGGTAGTTTGTACTCATCAACCTAGTGAGGGGTTTGTACTTCACTACCAGGATGATGGGGTGGCATTATCATCAACCTAGATGGGGGTTTTTGGTTATAAACCTTGTGAGGGGTTTATGCCTCACCACCTAAGTGATAGGGTGGCATCATCACCAACCTACTAAGAGGTTTGTACTTTGGAAAGCTAGCTTGGTCTTTTCTACACATATGATATCTTATATGAGCATGAGTTACTTAAGCATGATTTACTTATGCATTGATCATACATGCCATATTGATATATTATGCCTATTGCCTATTGTTATGTATTTTTATTAAGCTACCTATATCTTCTTGCATTGTATCCTACTTACTTAGTACATTTAAATGTACTAACACATACTCTTGCCTATATGATAACACCATGTAGGAAATGGTGCCCAAGTTTATCCTCCTCCTCCACGTGGCTAAATTGGTACTACTTAAGCTAGTTGGTGAGTACTTCACTTTTGGGACCTTGGTCTATGTTGCTATTATTATATATTGAGACACACTTTTTTATGTTCTATTTTGACTATGAATGTGATCCCGATTTCTTTGTCGTGGCCCCGCTCTTATCTATGTATTAGAGGTGTTTGTTAGACATGTCAAGTATCTATGATATGAGCTTTGACTCCATGTCTCTTGGTTATGATATTATGCAAGTTTTCCCTTTAACCCCTTTCCCCCTATTTATACTCTTTATGTTTTTTACATACTTCTGCAGCTGATGATGTGTAATGATAAGTTAAGAAGCTTGTTTGGGGTTCCTTTGGTTTTCCTATTTCCCATGTCAAGTCTAGTCCCTAGGCTTGGGTCATGACAAAACACTATCCTACAAGCATCGAAGCAAGCATTTGAACACCCATATGTTAAGCACATAATAAACTGTACCTCAAACATGAATTCACAACTTCATCCCATCAAAAAGGATTTAGCATCGATACCCTATCATCTCAACCTTTCCTAATTATTTCAAGCAAACATGCACCTATACCAACATCCACCAAGTCACAAGCAACAATCACTCAATCACATTGAAGTACAATTTGGGTATAGTTCAATAGGCACAACAAACATTAATCACCCTATAATTTCGACTAAATCAATTAGGCCCAAGCATTATCATACTCCTGTGCAATCAATAATGAATTTATACTCTTAAGCTACTCACAACCATTCTATCAAACAAGAAGCATGATACTACAATCAACGAACTTACAATTTTAAGGCTAAAGTTTGGACATGAACAATCAATTTAATCAATGGCAACCCTAATTTCTCATTCACAAAACAAATACACCAAGAATTTCATGCCTACATAATCAAACCCATCACTATTATCATTTCAAACAATCAAACACAGAGCAACTTTAGAGTTTAAAAATAAATTAAGAAACTTACCATAAGTGTAGATGGATTTGAAGAAGATGAGAGAGAATTAGTATCCAAGAAAACCCTAGGTACTGGGAAAGTTACCAAAAAATGGGTGGGGATGCAGAAAAAATGAATTGAAAAAAATGGAAGGGATGAAATTGGGGGAAATTTTTGTAAATTTGGGTAAAAATGGATTCAAAATATTTTGAACCCCCTTTTATACTTTATTAGGTCAACATTTAAATTTACTGGATCAGGATCTGTAAAACACTGACTACGAGTCATAACTTGCTCTACGATTTGTAAATCTAGGTTGTGTTGACCTATCAACACATATAAAAATTTAAAAATAATACTTGGATTCCATGAACCCCATTCAAGACTCATAGTTTGATCTATGAGTCATAAAGTTGGCTCGTGGGTGGAGTGTACATTATTCATGGTAATTAGAGTTTTCTATGAGATAGGCTTACGAGTCGTAAAGTACAATATGACTTGTAAACCCAGTCATAAAACCTATATCTAGTACAATTCTTAGCAAAACGTGTAATTTGTCCATTACCTACATACTCTTCATAAAATGCAGTTTCACCCTATATGCAACAAAACCAATGTTAAAGATAATAATCAAAACAAAATCAAACAACTACCTAAGAATCCAAAAATTAATAATAACCATACAAAACAACACTAATACATAAAAAATGCTTAGGTTGCCTCGCAAGTAGTGGCTGATTTTCTGTCGTGGCATGATTTAGACATCTTGAGTACTTAGAATTTCTCAAGATTTGGTGAGTTATTGTCACCACACTTTGCCCCCTTCATCATGCCACTCTCAATCTCATCCGGTTGTGTTAATACAAGTTCAAATTGGCTATTAAGCAATTGAATTGTCACAGAATGTTGATCAACTTTGTAATTCATCTTTATAATATTGAACATCATCTCTCTCAATATCTCCTCTTGTGTATCTACCCTCTTTAATAATTTGACAAGCATATCCATCTCTAGAACTTCTATTTCTCTTGTAATGATTGTCAAGTAGCATGAACCAGTTGTTCTTACTTCTCACTTCCTCATGGATTGCATCCTTGGTGTGGTGGATTCCTCGCCTACCCTCTGGATTGTTTAGATCTTGTTTCTATTTCATTAGCATCTCCAGCGTTACTTTGTATAGATCAAGCATTTGGAAGATTTCTGCATTTATCTTTGCTTGCTCAAAATTCTTATTAGAGATATCTGTGTAACTAGTTGATTGCCCATGTATAGGTTATATATGGGATAAAGATCAACCAGCTTGTCCATCTTTCCAGCAACTTTCGTAAGTGCTTTTCCTAAGATTGAACCTCCAATAAGAGCATCTACATATGCTTGACTATCCAAGTTCTGTGTAAGATAGAAACTCTCTAATAGGGATTGTCTTAATTGCCATGGCCTAGAGCACTCCTCAGGCATCCATTCAACCACTCCCATGTAGAAATGAGTGAATCACTTAAACAATCCCAAAAGGTGCCCAAAAATGTGCCTCGGAATGTCCATAATCATACTTCTCATATATCTCCAAATTTGTACCTGACATCAAAAATCCAACATTATATTTGTGATCAGGGTGAAAAATTTAGTGGTAAATTGAGCGGCCCCTACCTAACCTATGCTACAGGTATTGTTAGACAAGTTATGTAATTATGATTTGAGCTTTGACTCTTTGATGTTTTACTATGAAAATTTCTCTTAGTCCTTTTATCCTTATTTTTATTCTATTTATTGTTGTTTAATGGCTTTCGCAATCAACTATGTGTAAATCATATGTTAACACGCTTGTTCTGGGTCCCTTTTGGTCCTCATTCGGTGTGTCACATCTAGGCTCAAGGCTTAAGTCATGACAAACTTGGTATCAGAGCACTAGTTTATTAATGGTCCTCGGCATCTAATACACCTCATTGATTAGAGTCTTATTTATGGTTGTGAAGTGTACACAACTATGAATAAGAAGCTGTGAGGCATTTTAGAATATGTTTCCCTTCTTGATCTATGTCGTACTATAGGAGTTAAGGTAAGGCTTTTCCCTAACAAATGTTCTTTGCTCTACTAGATCATGCCTATCCCAAAGGAAAAAGAGCTTGTATAACCAAAGAACAACAAGCTCAGGAAGAATTTTTGGATGCTATTGCCATGTTAGCTAAAGATATGACTAATCAAATCAACCAACGATCCCAAGCCCCTCATGCTTATGCTCTAGCATCTAGGGTAAAGGATATCATGAGGATGAACCCACCTGAGTTCTGTGGGTATAAAGTGAATAAGGACCCTCAAGAGTTTATTGATGAGGTGAACAAAGTGTTGTCCATTATGGGGGTTAGATTGGAGGAGAAGGCAGAGTTAATGGCTTACCAACTCAAAGGAGTGGCTAAAATATGGGTTACTCAATGGAAGGAGGAGAAGGGGAACAACATTGTAATCCTTTGGAAGGAGTTTAAGGTGGCATTGCTCAACTGGTTCTTCCCTCTTGAGCTAAGGGAGGCCAAAATGATGGAGTTTATGAATTTGAAGCAAGGGTCCATGAGTGTGAGGGAGTAAGCCTCAAGGTCAATAGACTATCTATATATGCTCAACAATTGGTGGCCAAGCCAAGGACTAGGATGAATTAATTTGTGATGGTATTTGGTGAATAAAGAGTGTCGTGCTGCTATGTTGAAGGGTGATACGGACTTGTCTCGCCTCGTGACTTATGTGAAACAATTGGAGGGGGAAATGTTGAGGAAAAGAAGGTATAATGAGGCCAAAAGGGCCCATTTTGAAGATAGATTCCAAGGTCCCAAGGGTGGCCAATCTTATCAAGGCCAAGGGTCTTCCCATGCTCTTAAGAGAAGGTCTAGCAATGATAACCCAATGGTCCAAGGTGGTAGTAGTGTGGTGCTTAATGCTATGTGCCGAAGATGTGGTTGAGACCACAATGGCCTATGTTTGAGGAACACTAATGCTTGCTATAATTGTGGAGAAGTGGGTCACAGGAAGATTGATTGTCCTAGTAATCAAAACAAAGGTAGAGATGGTAGTCCATAAGGCCGTGGTGCAAATTTGGTTTCTTTGGAAAGGGGATGTCAACAAGGTGGTACCCCAAGGCATAATCGGTTCTATGCTCTTCAAGAGAGGCAAGGGGTAGATAAGGTTTCCTATGTCATCACCGGTATGTCAAAAGTCTTTAATTTTAATGTGTATGCATTGATAGACCCAGGTGCTACTCTTTCTTTTGTTATTCCTTTTGTTTCCAAAAAGTTTCAAGTTGAGCTCGAATTATTGTGTAAGTCTTATGAGGTTTCTGCTCCCATTGGTGCATCTATTGTTGGTAGAAGGGTCTATAAGAATTGTCCCATTTTGATTTTACATAAAATATTGCCTTGTTATTTTGTTGAGTTGGATATGGTGGATTTTGATGTCATCCTTGGGATGGATTAATTGTATGCATATTATGGTTCTATCGATTTTAGAACTCATATGGTCAAATTCCAATTCCCTATTGAACCTATCCTTGAGTGGGAGAGTCATGGTATGGTGACCAAGGGTAGGTTTATTTCTTGCATAAAAGCTCAAAAGTTGATTTTCTAAGGTGTGTCTCTATCATCTTGTGAGGGTTAGGGATGTTAAGTCCAAAGTCCTTCCAATAGAGTTGGTTCTGGTGGTTAATAAGTTCCTTGATGTCTTTCCTAATGAGCTTCCCAATGTCGCTCCCAAAAAGAAAATTGATTTTGGCATAGATCGCCTTCTCGATACTTGACCCATTTCTATTCACCATTACAGTATGGCCCTGATGGAGTTGAAGGTGTTGAAAGAGCAATTAAGACATTTATTAGAGAAGGTTTTATTAGGCCTATCCAATCACCTTGGGGTGCACTGGTATTGTTTGTGAAGAAGAAGGATGGTTCACTTAGGATGTATATTGACTACTGGCAACTTATAGAGTCACCATCAAGAGTAAGTACCCACTACCAATGATTTATGATCTTTTTGACCAACTTCAAGGGGCTATCATTTCTCTAAGATTGATCTTTGTTCTAGGTATCACCAAGTGAAAGTGAGGGAGTGTGAAATCCCCAAGACGACCTTCTGGACTATGTATGGGCACTATGAATTCGTTGTTATGTCTTTTGGGTTGAGTAATCCATCAACTATCTTCATGAATTTTATGAATAGGGTGTTTAAACACTACCTAGATTTGTTTGTAGTGGTATTTATTGATGATATCTTGATCTATTCAGTAAGGAGGAGCATATGACTCACTTGAGGGTGGTTTTACAAATCTTGAAGGAAGAGGAGTTGTTTGTCAAATATGAGAAATGTGAGTTTTGGTTGAAAAAGGTTACCTTTCTAGGTCATGTGGTGTATGGTGATGGTACAATGGTGGATCCTAAGAAGATAGAGGTAATTATAAATTATTCTTGGACATTAGAATCTTCTTAGGCTTAGAGGGTTACTACTAGAGGTTTGTGAATGAGTTCTCTTCTATTTCTTCTCCAATGACCAAGTTGACCCCAAAGAAGGCAAAGTCTATATGGACTGATAGGTATTAAAAGAGTTTCCAAACCTTGAAAAATAAGATTGTCTCTGCTCCTATCTTGTCTCTACAGGAAGGGTTTGTTGTATATTGTGATACCTCATGAATTGGTTTGGGTTGTGTTTTAATGCAAAATGGTACGGTAATAGCTTATGCCTCTAGATAACTTAAGGTGCATGAAAAGAATTATCCTACACATGATCTTGACTTGGCCGCTATGATATTTGCTTTGAAATTTTGTCGTCATTACATGTATAGGGTTCATGTTGATATTTTCACTGATCATAAGAATGTCTAATATATGTTCACCGATACTTTGATGTTCATGCTCTAATAAGAAAGTGGTCGTTGTCAGCAATTAACCTAACCAAAGGTTAGGGTCGAACCCACGGGGAATATGGAGCTTGACTCCAAGATTTTACTGCTAACCATTTCAAGCATCAAAAATTAAAATCTCTTAATGGGGAGGGGGGTTGATTCAAGAACAAAAGTAAATTACAACTATACTACTGCTCAAGAAAACACTCAATTTTAGAGATAACTTGGGAATTGTGTTCCCCATGGTTTGTTAACTCGATCACCCTAGGTAACATAACTACAATTGAAGATTAGCATCCAGGAAGCTAACTTAGGTTCTTCTAGCCTTCTTGTTAAGGTGAAGGTCAAATTTCACCATGGTGCTTGATCGACAACCATAGTGCGCCAACTAACCTTTACTAATTGCTCCTATTAACCTCCCTTTTGTTAGGTTCTGTTGATTAGACGAGAAGACATTGATCAAATCCTGTCATCTACTTACCTTTCCTATTCATCACTACCTTGGTTGGGATCGTGATAGTAGGCGTGGTTTGGTGTTGGACACCACAAAACAACAATCATAATGAAGGGAAATAGACAATACATGAAAAAACCCAATCATAAAAATTCAATAAACCTATCTCAAGCCAACTACCCATGGTTCCCACAACCCCAAGTTATGGGTCATTAGCTACTCTTGGCTACGGCAAAGCAAGAAAAAAATACACTTACAAGACATAAATAAGAGTTTTACCAACAACTGTGAAGAAAGTAGGCACTACAAGCTGCGAACCCATAAGCATGATTGATCTATAATGAGTACAAGATAAGATTTGCAATTCCTAAAATAGAATTTCCCAGAGAAAAAAATAAATTAATCTAAAAACCTAAAAGAGTTTCTAAAGATGATTGTAAAATGTCACCTGGTCGAACTCTTTTCTAAAACCCTAACCTAAACTATATATAGTATTTAGAAAATAACCTTAGAATTTACATAGAAAAGATAGCTGGCAGCTGAGAAGTCTCCGAATTATGACTCATAGGATGACCTGCAAGTCGTGGTCGGGGTCTCATATTAGGTTCTTAGCATCTTGGAATAAACTAGTACGACCCATAGGTATGATTAGTTTCTTGAGCTATGATTAGTATGTTCTTCTCGTAGTCTTGGCTTTCAGCTTTTGGTCCAATATTTTGGCTGTCTGATTCTTGCTATAAGCCTACCTATACAAGTCGTAGTGGAACCTATGACTCATAAGATGTTCTCATAAGGGTGATTTCCACTTAGCAGATTTCTTAATTTTTGGTTTATGATTCTTGCTATGACATACCGTATGACTCATAGCTTTGGATATGACTCATAAGTGTGCTCGTATGACCTAAGCTTCAGCAAAATCTGCAACGTTTCTTAAAAATCATGCCAACCTCACCTTTTTGCAAGAAAAACACAAAAACACATAAAACCATAAAAAGTCATATTAAGAACTGACAAAATCCTTTGTTTTACATATCAAACGTGTTGTATTTTTATAGCATATCAACACTATCAACTTAGAATTGTTACTTGTCCTCAAGCAATGACTCAATCTATGCAGACAATGAGAAACACTTAAAAAATATACTAATGGCATATACTATAACTCCTTTGATTCAGGTACCTAACTATTGTTTTCAAAATACGATTGCAAAGTTATTAAGCAAACAAGAACATAATGAGATACCTGACAATCCAACTATGATAAGCTAAGGAGCACCAACCGTCCACAGTTACTAGTTTAGTCTTATCCTAGTGAAGTAGTGCAAATGCCCACACTTGAAAGTAGTCCCTCATACTGTAAGTAGTCCCTCATACTCACTCAAATGAATTTATAGCTCAGGGACTAAGGAACCATTCTCAGTCTCACAATTGAAATTCAATGCATACTGACTAACATCATAGTCTTGCCTCTATACTCATCTTCTCACTAGGTGATAAAGTGGAGTTGGATCACTTTAGGACTTATAGACTTATAATATAGGTTCAGGGTGCTTTGGTATGATATTTTTGGCAAGTAGTGACTAAAAGCTATCTTTGAACCATGTTTACAAACATTTTTTACTTTCATAATCCAACCTTTTTTAATCAATCCACCCTTATTCTCCTGTTTTGAACTTTTCTCGAGTGCTTTCTTTATCTTTTTCAGCTGTACCTTGATTTCAAATGCATTTTTTCTACTTTTTGTCAACTCAAGGCACTTTTCTTTTCTTTTTCTTCAC
>JAOTQJ010148051.1:0-33375 GCA_025642045.1 Solanum sejunctum
CACAAGATGATAGAGACACCCCTTAGAAATTACTTTTGGCCTTTAATGCAAGAAATAAACCTACCCTTGACCACCACATCATGACTCTCTCACTTAAGGATAAGTTCATAAGAGAATTGTAATTTGACCCTACGGGTTTTATAATCAATAGAAGCATCTCAAGAACAACATCGAAATCCACCATATCCAACTTAACAAAATCATAAGGCAATATTTTATGCAAAATGAATGCATGATAGTTTCTATAGACCCATCTAACAATAATGGATGCACCAACGGGAGTAGACACTTCATAAGGCTCACACAACAATTTGGGACTAACATAAAACTTTTTTGCAACAAAAGGAGTAACAACAAAAAGAGGGCACACGAGTCTATCAATGCATATAAATCAAAATAAAAAAATTTAATATACTAGTGATTACATTGGGCACCTCCTCCACACCCTTTGTCTCTCTTGGAGAGAGTAGAATCGGTTTTGCCTTTGGGCACCCCCTTGTTGGCCTCCTCTTCCCCTAGGACGTACATTTGCACCTTGACCATCTCTATCTTGTTTCAATTATGAGGACAATCTATCACCTTATGACCCACTTTACCACAACCATAGCAAGCATTAGTGTCCTTTAAACATGGGCCATTATGGCCTCTGCCACACCTTTGGTACATAGGGCTACGCACCACACAACCACCACCTTTGACCCTTGGATTTTAATTAGTGAACATTTTATTAGGAGCATTGGAAAGTCCTTGGCCTTGATGAAACTGGCCACCCTTAGGGCTATGAAACCTACCTTCAAAACGGGCCCTCTTGGCCTCACCACTTTCTTTTTCTAAACTTTTTCCCCTCCAATTGTTCGGCATATGTCATGAGGTGGGACAAATCCATATCACTTATCAATATGGCAGCATGACACTCCTCATTCACCAAGTCGGATACACCCATCACGAATTTGTCATCCTAGACCTTGACTCGACCACCACTTATGGAGAACATTTGGAGAGTTGGTTGAACTTGAGGGCATACTCTCTGACACTCATTGACACTTGCTTTAAATTCATGAATTCCATAATTTGGACTTCCCTTAGCTCAAGAGGGAAGAACCAGTTGAGAAATGCCACCTTGAACTCCTTTTAATGGATAGCATCACATTCCCCTTCTCTGATTTCCATTGAGTAAACCATATTTGGGCAAACCCTTTGATTTGGTAGGTCGCAAACTTTGCTTTTTCCTCCAACCTAACACCTATGATAGACAACACTTTATATACCTCATCAACAAATTCTTGAGGATCCTCATCCACCTTAGACCCATGGAACACTAGTGGGTTCATTCTTGTGAAATCTCTCACCCTAGAAGCCGGTGTAGGAACATGAAGGGCTTAGGCCCCTTGGTTGATTTGATTAGTCATAGCATGGGCTAGTATGGTTATAGCATCCCAAAACTCTTCATAGGCCACTCCCCCATCTTGAGGAGCTTGAGGAGCTGGAGGGGTCGGTTGCTCCTCGGGAGTATGGGCTCTTATTCTTCTAGGAATAGGCATGATCTAAAATAGCAAAGAACATTCGTTAGGGGAAAGCCATACCTTACTTCTATAGCATGACATAGATCAAGAAGAAAGGAAACAATTCCTAAAACATCTCATAGCTTCTTGCTCATAGTTGTGATGCACTTCTCTACTATGATCAAGACTCTAACCGACGCGATGTGTTGGATTTCGAAGACCATTAATTACCAGGTGCTCTGATACCAAGTTTTTCATAACCCAATCCTAGGGCCTAGATGTGATACGATGAATGAGAACCCCACACAAGCCTCATAGCAAACCACTTACATATTCTTGGTTGCGGAAGCAATTAATCAACAACAAGAGAATAAATATAAGGATAAAAGGGACTAAGGGAAGCCTTAGATAACCATAAACAATCAAGAGTTAGAAACATAACATACTTACATCACTTGTCAAACAACATTTCTAACATAAATAAGGCAAGGGCCAAGACACTTTTCGGCCTCACCCTCACAGTATCAAAAGTTCAACATAAGAAATAACATAAACAATAGCAGCATAGCTAGTGTGTCCAAACTCGAGGACTCACTGAACCCTAAAAAGTTCCCAAAAATGTGCCGCAAAAATGCCCATAATCATACTTTCCCTATATCTCAAAATTTATGCGTGATATCTAAAATTCAACTTCATATTCATGATTAGGGGCAAAATTGAGTAGGAAATAGGTATATCCCCAATTTTAGAGCAACTGTACCAAAATTTGTTTTTCCAAAATTTTGCTTATACAGTGTCGATCCACGCCTGAGGAGCGATGCACAGGGTAGTGAAGATATGTATTTTTGTTGCCAGTTTTTGTTTTCGGCCTAAGGCTTTAGGACCTTGGGCCTATGCCCTCCTATACATAAAAACACCTTTACTTAGTGATTTTTCAACCTTATATCACTCAAGATACTCACAAAACCATTCCTAACACTTGGCCAAATATTTCATCCAAATTCAAAGTATCCTAAACTCATTTCTGAATCTCAAGAACTTCACTCAAGCTTTAAGTTCTCACTCAAATCTTCATCATGGAAATCCCAAAAGTTTAGGTATGTGGGTTTCAACCATTGGTGTAACACCTCATATCTTGCAGTACTAGTACTATGCAAATGAAACATAATATGGCTTGGTCAACTTAGCGCCTATTTTTAAATGTGATTGAATCTCAAATTAGAGGGTGATGTGTACGTCTAATGCTTAAGAGTGTTGAGTATATACAAGTTTTAAGTCAAATTAAGGAGATTGTGACCTTAAATGAAGTGAGAGAAGTCAGGTGCTGGTAGGACTTAGGAAGCTAGCAATTGAGTCACCTACTTGCTTAGCTTAAATTTGCTAGCTATAAAGAGATAAGGCCCAACGTCGAACCTGTCCAAGTCCAATGACGAATAAAGTCTGAGTTAAGGGTGTGACTTGAGCCCACATTTTAGCATTACCAATGGAAATTACTTACAGCCCAAGATGAATAATAAAAAGGGCCCAAGTACATCACAACCCACTTGACTATTTGGTCCCAAACTAAGTGAAGAGAAATTAGAAAAATAGGCAGTCAAGGTCCATAAACTTTGAAACCCAATTAGGCCCAAGTGAAAGGGTCCAATCTACTACATCACCACCTTGATAATATGAGGCTTAAACCACACAAGACAGTCAGCGCCAAAGGCTCCTTTAAAAAGGCTTACAGGTAGCACCGTTAAGTCATTATTAACTTGGAAAAAAATTAGCTTTCACAAGCTTTCTCTCTACACCTTCTTAACTTTGCAAAGTAGCCACAAGGAGACTTTTAGGGTTCTTGGAGAAGCCTTATACCTTGAGCATAAAGGTGAGTAAGAATAAGTATGTGTTTAGTATGGTTTTCTCTTGAAAAATAATAGACTAGACTAGTTATGTTTATGTTAAAAGTTTTGGACTGTATGAGTCCTAAGGTTTGTTATGTACTTCTCTTGTTAATTAAGAGGCTTTTCTCTTTTTGGTTGGATGGTTTATGAAGTAAGACTTATTTTTATAACAAGGTTTAATTTGTTAGTGATATAACTAGGCTATTACATCACTTTTATAGTTTGTAAAAATGAGTTGTACGATATTGTAATTGTGTTGTTAGTACAAACTTGTGGGATGGTGGTTGGGAATTGTTACTCCATGACCTCCATCTATTTTGGTAGTAACTTTTTTTTACTTTTTAAGTCTGATTGCATGTGTAAGTATGTTATATGCAGTTTGGTTAAACTTACAACAAATTTGGGGTTGTTGACATCGAAATGTAGCGAGACGACATAACGTTATGCCGCCTACTTATATGTTTTGTATACTTGTTATGTGTTGTGATTTGTCGGCTATTGTAAGACTGTTATGGAACTAAATTAGGCTGTACATGATATGTAAATGAGAATGTGCATTACAAAATATGAATAGAGGCAGAAAGGTTGAAAGAATACACTCAGGTTTATAATCATACGCTTGCTGCCCGTGTGTTACTTTTATGAGATTGGGCTGCCAAGATGTTTCTATTGGCTGCTAATGCTAGTTTTGTCACCTACTATATTATAGATAAATATTTGAAGGAAGTGAAGGTTATCTCGAGGTAATAGCCAGGTCATACAATGAGGTATGAAAGGGTACTTGATTTCGAATACTTGGCATGAAATCTAGATTCTTCCTTGGCATATAAAGGCACTTACCAACTCCGACACAACTATTAACTATATTTCTACTCTTTCACATGTTCATATGGTCCCATACATAGTAACCTTCAAATCTACATACATAAATGGATACCAAGATACATGGGTTCTTATTGAGTTCACTAGTTCTTTCATCTCATATGCATTTCATTATTTGTGTAATGTACACTTTTCACTGTCATATTATCTTGTATGATTATTTACATGTCACATGCGACATCTACAACCCTACAACTCCAATATTGTGACCACCAAAAGAATCATCTCAATAGTAATTGAAAGGTAAAGTATATTGATTATTGATGGGTGGTAACCCGAGGAGTGGAAAAATCACCTAGCCAGGGTCAATCCTATCACAGGGGGTAGACTAAGGGGTGAAAGGAAAATCCTAGCCAAGGCCGATCCTGATATAGATTTACCACTGATCATTTGGTCATTTGTATTATAGATTGTGCACAGATTATAGAATAAAGATAAAGTAATAAAAAGAACATAAAGTACCTGATCCAACAATATAAATAAAGGTGGTTTTATATCCTTACACTAATGCATAGTTTTATTTGAGTTGTTACTTCATATACAGTATTTCCTACCTTACATATTCAGTACATTATCTCATTCTAACATCCCTTATGGGAGACTTGCATTTCATGTTGTAGGTACAGGTGCTAGCAGATCTCCCCAGTAGGAGTGCAGGATATCCAGCTGCTACTACCAAGCTCTAGGTTGCTTCAGAGCTTTGTGTGTCTAGAGCTTATATTTTTCTATTGTAGTTAGTCGAGGCGGGGCCTATCCCAACCTTTATTAGATACTTTTCCTTATCTAGAGGCTTTGTAGACTATGTAAATTAATGTGTCATCATGTCTCATACTTTAGACATTGTGGCCCCAACAGCCTAGCCATATGCATTTCCTTTTGGCTTGTTATTACTGTTTACTTTTTTAAAGGCATGTTAAATGTAGAAATCCCTTATAGTTGGTATACAAAACATATAGATACAGGTTGGTTTTCTTGAGCCTTATCAACAATGGATGCTTGTCTACCTTAATGGGACTTTGGGCATGACAAAAGTGGCATCACAACAGATCATCTTAGGGAGTCTACAAAGTCATGTCTATGTAGAGTCTTATTTATTAATGTGTTGTGCACCATATTTATAAGCAGGAGGCTACGTGACATTTAGGAGTTATTACTTTCTTTTCATTCTTTAGATCGTGTAATAGAGCCAAGTGTAACAGGTGTATTGCGCCTAACCCCTAAATTATTTTGTACAACAAGTATGCCATAAACTAGGAAAAACCTTGGTAAAGGGAAAGAAGTAGAAGTGGTGGTTGGTGTACTAGTCGGTTGAGACAATGAAATGAGGCTCAAGATGAGTCTCTATCACAGACATCTCCAACTCCTCCAACTCTTGATGAACCAAGAAGGAGTGAAATTCCCCAGAACCACCTATTGATGCTACCATGTAGGATTTGAGAATGCAGTCCAACTATTGACTCGTATAGTTCATTGCCAAGGTCAAAGACATAAAGGTCCAGTTATAGGTGCAGGTGGTGTGAATAAGGTAGCTAGTACGAGGATACGTGACTTCTTTAATTTAGGCCATCCAACCTTCATTGGATTAGATCCTAATGAAGATCCACAAGACTTTATTGATCATATTCAATGCACTTTAGATATTATCCATGTGAGTGGTGCAGAAGCTGTAGAGTTAGCGATATATAGGTTGAAGGGTGTGGCTATATTGTGGTATAAAACTTGGAAGCAATCTAAGGGTATAGATGTACCTCCAACTACCTGGAACGAGTTCAAAGAGGCATTACTTGACCATTACTTATCATTAGAGATCCGAGAGGCCTATGCAGATCAGTTCTTGAATCACCTCTAAAGGAATATAAGCGTGAGGGAGTATAGCCTTCAATTTAATTACCTAGCCAGGTATGCTCCTAATGTAGTTGCTACTATGATAGATAGAGTTCGTTTATATAGGGATAATTTGGATATGTATCTAGTCAGAGATTGTACCATTGCTTCCTTGAACAAATACATGGATATAGCGAGAATGCAAAGCTTTTGCACAGAAATTGGAGTATCAGAGGCAAAGGAGAAGGACATAAGAGTTAGAAAGGGTGTAGTCCTAGAGGACCAGGTCTACAAGGCAGTTTACACTACTCTATGGCAAGCTTAGGCCTCGGTTTTCTAATAGAATACCTAGGCCATCATCCTCCTACTCTGCAGCCAGTGCTCCACCACAACTTTAGAGGTCTAGGAGTAATTAGTTTGGTCCAAGAAGTGAAGGACAAGGCACCCGAACAACGGGATATTCATTAGGCCAGGAAATGACTCCTATATAGCCTTATAAATAGTGTGGAAGAAGTCATTCTAGTATATGTCATGCGGGGGCAGACGCTTGTTGTTGGTGTGGTACGCCAGGGCATATGATGAGAGATTGCCCGAGGAGATGTATGGGTGAAATAGCACAATCTATTGGGTCAGCTATTTCATCATCATCATTAGTTCCTCCAGTAGTTAGGGGTCAACAAGCACCTACGAGTCATGGTAGAGGTGTAAGAGGGGCAGCTAGCTCTAGCAGAGTCCAGAATCGCACTTATGCTCTAGGGAGTCAGCAAAATTTGGAAGCTTCACCCGATATGGTCACAGGCACATTGTCCATCTTTTCACATAATATATATGCATTAATTGACCATGGTTCTACACTATCATACATCACTTCTTTAGTTACTGGAAAGCTTAAGAGAATTCCCAAATTATTGAACAAACCATTTGGAGTGTCTACACCAATCGATAAATCTATTATGGCTAGAAGGATTTATTATGCCCCTCTTCACCACAACTGAAATAAGCATTGGTGCCCCTCAAACATGGGCCACTTTGCATCTTACCATACCTTGGGCACATAGCATTGGACAACACTATACCACCACCTTTGGGACTTTGGAACTTTTCATCAAAATGGGCCCTCTTGACCCCTTTCTCCTCCCTTTTACCACTTGAAGTCTCGGGGGCACTCACTTGTTGATTGAGTTGAGTTGTCAATTTTGTCAGCGCTTTGGCCAATATGCATAAAGCATTGTAAACCTCTATATTCGATATATCACCGTCCTGGGTATCTTGAGACATATTCTAAAATGTAATGATTAAAATAAGAAATAACCCTTAGGGGACTTAACTCTATAGCACGACATAGATCAAGAAGAAGGGAAACATTTCTTAAAATGTCTCATAGCCACTCATTCATAGTCGTGGCGCACTTGAAAATCATGAATAAGACTCTAATCAGCATGGAGTTTTGGATGATGAGGACTATTGACAACCTAGTGCTCTAATACTAAGTTTGTCATAACCTAAGCCAAGGGCTTAGACGTGACATGGATAATGGGGAACTCGAAGGGACCCTAATCAAGCCTTTTAACTAAGCATTACACATCCTTTGATGCAAGAACAATAAAAAAACAATAGAGATAGTAAAATGGGGAACATAGAGCTAAGGGACACCTTTTATATCATAAAACATCAAAAGAGCCAAAGTGAGTCAAGGCTCATAGCATCATTACATACTTGTCCAACAACACCTCTAAACATAGAACTTAGTAGGACCCAATACAAGCAACTGGGCTGACCCTCATAATAATGATAATAGGTAATTCAAATATACAAGATATAGTCTAAACATAAGCATGAAAGAAGATAGATATTGTCTCCAGATATAAAGACTCACCAAAAGCTTAACTTGAACAATCCGTCTAGCTACATGGAGGAGAATCGATGGGAGCTCTGGTTTCGACATGGTAACATCATGTAGGCATAGAGTATGCATTAGTACGTTTGAATGTACTAAGTATGTATGATGCAATGCAATAAGAGATAGTCAATATTGTCAAAATACATAATGATAATCAATAGATAACATAATAACAATATGGTATGTATGATCAATGCTTATGTAAATCATGCTTTGCAAATCATTCGTCTTACATAGAACCAAATATATAAGTGTGTGAAAAAATCTCAACCGACAAAAAATAAGACCAAGTGATCTACAACTTGGAATCCCGATATCTATCCTACACCAGAAGAAAGAGGGACGTTACGTGCCAAGGTTAACCTCTTAATGCCTAAGTGGATCTACTAAGCCTTGTGTGAACCAGGTACTCACCTGTAGTTCTTGCACTTAAGTGTCATAACCCAAGCCTAGGGCCTAGACATAACACAGCGCATAGGGAACGCGAAGGGACCCTAAGTAAGCATCTTAACATATCATTACACATACTTGGTCATGGAAGCAAGAAAATAACAACAAGAGATAGAAAATAGGGGTACTTAGGGCTAAGGGACAACTTTCATATCATAAATAACAAGAGTCAAGAGATAATCAAAACTCATAGCATAATATATAACATATACAACAACACCTCTACTATATAGAAAAGAGCGGGGGCCAAGACAAGCAACTGGGCTCACCCTTATAGTCAATACATACACAAAAGAAAGATAGTCTTAGAATATATCATGATCATAAACATCATCCCTGGAATGGAGGACTCACCAACAAGATTGGTAGAAATAGTTCTTGCGACGTGGAGGAGGATGCTCAAGTAGGGCTCCGGTTCTAACATGGTAACATCATGTAGGCATAGAGTATATGTTAGTACGTTAAATGTACTATCTATGTAGGATGAAATCCAATGAGAGATAGCACCATAAACAAAATGCATTACATAGGTAATGAATAAGCTTATAGCAATATGGCATGTATGAAAGGTGCTTGGAGTAAAATCATGCTCATATAGAACATATTACATGTGTAAGGAGTGACCATTATAGTGATATCCAAGGCCTTACACCTCCTTGGAGAGGCCAATGAGGTACAAAGCCTTCAATTGGTTGATGAGGTACAAACCCCTCAACATGGTTATCAAGGTACAAATTCCTCAACATGGTTGCACAGGCATACTACCTCTTGAGTGAGGTAATCGAGGTACAAGCACCTCAACATGGTTATCAGGTACAAACCCATCAACATGGTTGTACTGGCATGCCAGCTTCCTAGCGAGGTGATCGAGGTACAAACCCCTCAACATGGTTATCTGAGCCTAAAACCTCTCAAGTTAGGCTTCATCAATTCCCAACACTACATAGATGTTAATATATACATATGTTTCTTTCATCATCATAAAGTCAATCAACTCATAATACATGCATTTGACCTTCAATTCCTCAAGAATTCATAATCGAACATTTTTGTCAAACACTTGGCGGGTGTGTAGCACTAGTGTAAAATCATGCAGTTTAAGAGTGAAATCATACTAGAAAAGCTAGTGTAAAACCATCAATAGATACTTGGTAACACCCTCAACCAATATACATCAAAACCCTTCATCAAATCTCACAATAGATCTTAGATTCATAGTTCAAAACATACTAAAATAATCACAATTTCATAAAACCCAACATAGGGTGTATTGAAATTTATAATATGTAAGACACATGAGTAAATCAACTTTAAATCATGCAATTTAGGTAAAAGGAAGCTTTGGCATCATTAGTGAAAGGAACCCATGAAAGAAACTCGCATACCTTGTCTTTGGAGAATAACTTGATAATTGGTGGAAATGGAGACTTGAAGTATGAATGAGAACCTTAAGATTCGAATTAGTTTTGAGACTTGAAATTAGGAGTGAAATATTTATCTAAGTGTTTGAATGAGTATTGGGGAATGTCTTGTGTATATGAGGGTGAAATATGGCTAAGTATATATATTTTCACGCATGAGAATACTTAGACCTAAGACCCAAAAGTCTTGGACCAAACTTGAAAAACTGGGAGCATTTTATACTATGGCGCACCCTTGGAGCTTCACTCCAGGCGCGCAAAAGTTCTCTGGAAATCGTATTTTGTGATTTCCAAATTTTGATACGGTTCCTCTTAAATAGGGGTTAGATCTTTTTCCCACTCAATTTTACCCCTTGATCAATAATATGAAGTTGGATTTTCAATATCAAGCACTGATTTGAGATATATGCAAATTATAATTCCAGGCACTTTCGAGGCACATTTCGACCACTTTTTAGGGTCGTTTCAATATCTCTCCCTTGGGAACAATCATCCCCGAATGTCGAAGAAATGTATATGAGAGACATAAACGTGAAAATTTCAGCCCATATAAAGATGCAACAATTCACTTAAATATTATTTCAAAAACTTAACATAAGTGTAAAATCATCATGAACTTGTCAATTAAAACATGAATGTATACAATGACATGAGGGCTGAACTTAAGACCTGAGATCATATAAAGTACATATATCAATACCTTTGGCTTAAGTGGAGTGGAAAAGGTAAGGATATTACTATTGCATGTCCGCCTCGGCCTCCCAAGTAGCACTTTCACCTTACTGATTCCTCCAAAGGACCTTAACTGAAGCCACATCCTTGTTCCTCAACCACTTCACTTATCTATCCAAAATCTGAATTGGAACCTCTTCATTGGTCAAATTGTCTTCAAAAACACCCACAATATCAAGAGGCACAATAGCATTAGCGTCTTCCACATATTTCCTCGACATGCATACATGAAACACTGGATGAACCAAGTCCATCTCACTAGGCAATTCCAACTCTTAAGCTACCTTGCCAATCCTCCTCATTACCATATAAGGAGCCATATATCTAGGACTCAACTTTTCCTTCTTACCAAAATGAACCACACCCTTCATGGGTGACACCTTAAAATAAACCCAACCACCAACTTTGAATTCAAGATCCCTTCTCCTCACATCGGCATAGGACCTTTGGCGACTTTGGGCCATTTTTAACCTTTTTCTAATCATCCTAACCTTCTTAAGAGCCTCCTTAACCAGATCTGGTCCCAACAAAGACACTTCACCAACCTCAAACCACCAACCTGTGATCTACAATGTCTACCATAAAGAGCTTCAAAAGGAGTCATACCGATACTAGAATGATAGTTGTTGTTATAGGCAAAATCAATCAATGGAAGATGATCATCCCAACTACTCTTAAGCTATAATACACAATCCCTAAGCATATCCTTAAGTGTTTGAATAGTTCTTTTGGTTTGGCCATCTGTTTGAGGGTAAAAGGCAGTACTAAGTTTAACTCTTGTACCAAGACCCCTTTGGAAGGACCTCCAAAATTGTGAAGTAAATTGAGCACCCATGATCCAATATGATAGACAAGAACACCCCATGTAATCTCATCAACTCATGAATGTACAACCTATCATAATCTTCAGTCCTATATGTGGTCCTAACCAGTAGAAAATTAGCCAATTTTGTCATACCATCAATGACAAACCAAGTGGAATCAAAACACTTTCTAGTCTTAGGCAATCCAACTACAATTTCATATTAATCTCCTCTCAGTCTCAAGTAGGAATCTCTATGTCTTATGCTAGGCCACCCAGTTTTTAATGCTTGGCTTTGAGTTGTTGACAACTATGACAACCGAAAATAAATTTGGTAATGTTCCTTTTCATGCCTCCCTACTAATACACTCTCTCAAGTCCCTATACATTTTTGTAGAACCGGGGTGAATAGAATAGGAGAGTTATGAGCCTCATCAAGAATCTTTTCTATCAAGCCAACAACATAAGGTACACACAACTTACCTTGGTACCTAAGGGCACCATATCCCCCTTGGGAGAAAAACCTCTACCTTTCCCTCTTTCACCAAGGCCTTCAATTCTAACAAGGAGGGATCAAGACCTTGCTTTGCTATCACCTTATCAACCAAGGAAGACTTAGAACCATCAACAACAACAATACCTCCATTATCAACCTCTTCCAACCTAACCCCCATTCTAGCCAATCGATGGACCTCCCTAGCCACCTCTATATCACCACCATTAACATAATCTAGGCTACCGATATACACCCTACTCAAACATCTGCCATACCATTAGCCTTATCGGGATGATAATGCACACTCATATCATAGTCCTTAAGAAGTTCTAACCACCTTATTTGCCTCAAGTTGAGATCTTTTTGAGTGAAGACATATTAGAGAGTTTTATGATTGGTGAACACATCAACATGCATCTCCATTCAAATAATGTCGCCAAATTTTCAAAGCAAACACAACGGTGGCCAATTCAAGATCATGAGTAGGATAGTTCTTTTCATGCACTTTGAGTTGCCTAGAAGCATAGGCTATCACTTTAACATATTGCATTAGCACATAACCCAAACAATCTCTAGAGGCATCACAATACACAATAAACCACTCTAGCCCTTCCGGTAGTGACAATATAGGATCAGACATAAGGCTATCTTTCAATGTTTGGAAACTCTTTTCACATTCCTCGGTCCACACAAATTTTACTTTATTTTTAGTCAACTTGGTCATAGGAGAAGCAATAGAAGAGAATCGATTCACAAATCTTTGGTAGTTACTCGCTAAGCCCAAGAAACTCCTAATATCTGATGGGGTCAATGGTCTAGGCCAATTTCTTATCACATCCATCTTTTTAGGATTCACCTTAATACTATCCCCAGACACCACATGTCCTATGAAGGCAACCTCCTTCAACCAAAATTCACACTTTTCATATTTAGCATACAACTTCTCCTCTCTCAATCTTTGTAACACTACCCTCAAATGAGCCACATGCTCCTCCTCACTATGAGAATAAATCAAAATATCATAAATGAACACCATAACAAATGAATCAAGGAAGGGTTTGAAGACCTTATTCATAAGATCCAGTCAGTGCATTGGTCAACCCAAAGGAAGTCAATACAAACTCATAATGCCCATACCTAGTCTTGAAGGCCGTCTTAGGAATATCACACTCCCTCACCTTCACTTGATGATATCTGGATCGAAGATATTATTAGAGAAGTGGCTAGCCCCTTGAAATTGGTCAAGCAAATCATCAATTCCTGGAAGAGGATACTTATTCATGATGGTGACCCTATTAAGTTGTTGATAATCAATACACATTCTAAGAGACCCATCCTTCTTCTTCACAAACAATATAGGTGCACCCCAGGGTGATTGGCTAGGCCTAATAAAATGCATCTGAAACAAACCCCTCAATTGCTCCTTTAACTCGGCCAGGGCCATATAGTAAGGGGGAATAGAAATGGGTTAAGTATCGAGGAGAAGGTCTATACCAAAATCTCTTTCCCTTTCGGGAGGAACACTGGGAAGGTCATTTGGAAAGACATCAAGGAACTCATTTACAACCGAAACTAACTTTATATAGAGGATTTTGGACTCCACATCCCTAACCCTCACAAGATGATAAAGACACCCCTTAGAGATTAATTTACGAGATCTCATACAAGAGATGAACCTACCCTTGACCACCACATCATGACTCTCCCACTCAAGGATGGCTTCACTTGGGAATTGGAATGTGACCCTATGCATTCCACAATCAAGAGAGCCATAGTATGCAACCAATCTATCCCAAGAATGACATCAAAATCAACCATGTCTAACTCAACAAGATCATAAGGCAATATTTTAGGCAAGATGCAAATGGTACAATTTCTATAGACTTTTCTAGCAACAATAGATGTACCAATAGGAGTATACACCTCATATGACTCACACAACAAATCGGGTTCAACATGGAACTTTTTGGCAACAAAGGGGGTGACAAAATAAAGAGTGGCACTTGGATCAATCAATGCATATGCATTAAAACCAAATACTTTTAACATATCGATGATGACATCGAGTACCTCATCAACTTCTTGCCTCCTATGCAAAGCATGAAATCAATTGTGCCTTGAGACACCATCTTGTTAGCCACCTCTCTCTAAAGGAACCACATTAGCACCTTGGATGAACCTTCTTACCCTTGTTGTGATTTCGAGGGCAATCCATCACCTTATGCCCAACTTTCCCACAACCATAAAAAGCACTAGTATCCCTCAAATATGGGCCACTATGACCCCAACCACATTTTTTGGACACCCACCATTGGGAACCATACCCCCAACACCTTGAGGCCTTGGAATATCATTTCCAACACTCTTATTAGATGCATGAGAAGACCCTTGGCCTTGATAGAATTGGCCACCCCTTCGACTATGGAATTTTCCCTCAAAACGGGCCCTCTTGGCCTCATGTCCCCTCTTCTTCCTTAATATCTCCTCCTCTATTTGTTCGGCATAGGTCATCAATAGGAACAAATCCATGTCACTAATCAACACAGTGAACCAACATTTCTCACTTGAGGGCATACTCTCGTACACTCATAGATCCTTGTTTCAAGTTCATAAATTCCACCATCTTGGCCTCCCTAAGTTCAAGAGGGAAGAACCAATTAAGAAAGGCTACCTTGGCCTCCCCAAAATTCAAGAGGGAAGAATTGACTAAGAAAGGCTACCTTGAACTCCTTTTATAGAACCACATGTTGACCCACTTCTCCTCCTTCCATTTATTGTACCATATTTGTCTACCATTTAAGTTGGTAGGCCACCAACTCTACCTTATCTTCCAACCTCATACCCATGATAGCCAATACCTTGTAAACCTCATCAATGAACTCTTGAGGGTCCTCATCTACCTTAGACACATAGAATTCTAGGGAATTCATCCTCATAAAGTCTCTCACCCGAGATACCGGTGTAGGAGCATGAGGGGCTTAGGCCCCTTGATTGGCTTGGTTAGCCACAACTTGTGCAAGTAAGGTGAGAGCATCATAAAGCTCTCCATGAGCCGGTTGTTCTTTGGATGTGCGAATTCTTCTTCCTATTGTGTTAGGCATGATCTAGCATAGCAAAGAACATCAAGGGGGAAAACCTTACTTTAACTTTATAGCACGACTTAGAACATGAAGAAGGTAAACATTTCCTAAAATGTCTCATAGCCTCTTACTCATAGTTGTGGTACACAACACAACCATAAATAAGACTCTAATCGATGCAGTATGTTGGACTCCGAGGATCTAACAACCTAGTATTCTGAAACCAAGTTTGTCATGACCCAAGCCTAGGGCCAAGATGTGACACGGTGCATAGGGAACCCAAAGGGACCCTAAGCAAGCCTCTTAACATATCATTACACATCCTTGGTCATAAAAGCAAGAAAAAAATAATAAGAGATAGTAGATAGGGATACTCGAGGCTAGGGGAAACCTTCATATCATAAACAACAAGAGACAAAAGAGAGTCAAAGCTCATAGCATAATACATAACACGTCCAACAATATTTCTACTATATAGACAAGAGCGGGGGTCAAGACAAGTAATCGGGTACACCCTCATAGTCAATACATACACAAAAAAAGGATAGTCTTAGAATATAGTATGATTATAAACATTGTCCCTGGAATGGAGGACTCACCAAGAAGCTTAGGAGAAATCATACTAACCACGTGGACTATGGTGGTCAAGTGGAGATCCAGTTCCTACATGGTAACATCATGTCAGCATAAACTATGCGTTAGTACGTTGAATGTAACAAGTACATAGGATACAATGCAATGAGAGATAGCACCACAAATAAAATGCATAACATAGGCAATGAATAAGCTTATTGCAATATGGCATGTATGAAAGGTTCTTAAAGTAAAATTATGTTTATATAGAACATATTACATATGCAAGGAGTGACCATTATAGTGATATCCAAGGCCTAGCACTACCTTGGAGAGGCGAATGAGGTACAAAGCCCTTAATTGGTTGATGAGGTACAAACCTCTCATAATGGTTATCAAAGTACAAGCTCATTGACATAGTTGCATGGGCCTACAACCTTTCGAGTGAGGCGATTGAGGCACGAACCCCTCAATATGGTTATCAAGGTACAAACCCCTTGGCATGGTTGCATGGCCCTGCCATATCCTGAGCAAGGCGATCGAGGTACAAACCCCTCAACATGGTTACCCGAGCCTACAACCTCCCAATTGAGGCTTGGTTAATTCCTAACATTATATAGATATTAACATATATTTACATTCCTTTCATCATCATAAAGTAATTCAACTTATAAGACATGAATTGGACCTTCAATTCCTTAAGAAATCATAATTGTATATTTTGTCAAACACTTGGCGGGTATGTAGTGCTAGTGTAAAGTCATGCAATTCAAGAGTGGAATCATACTATCAAATTATATGTAAAATCATAAATAGATACTTGGTAACACCCTCAAATAATATATATCAAAATCCTTCATCAAATCTCACAATAGATCTTAGATTCATAGCTTAAAACATACTAAAACAATCACAATTTCATCAAACCCAACATAGTGTGCAGTGAAATTCGGATTAAGTAAGACCCATGAGTAAATCAACTTTAAATCATGAAATTTAGGTAAAAGGAAGCTTTGCCATCATTAGTGAAAGTAACCCATGAAATAAACTCGCATGCCTTGTCTTTGGAGAATAACTTAATGATTGGTGGAAATGGAGACTTTAAGTATGAATTAGAACCTTAAGATTCGAATTAGTTTTGAGACTTGAAATTAGGAGTGAATATTTGTCTAAGTGTTTGAATGAGTATTGGAGAATATCTGGTGTATATGAGCGTGAAATATGGCTAAGTATATGTATTTTCATGCATGAGAATACTTAGGCCTAAGACCCAAAAGTTTTGGACCAAACTTGAAAAATCGACAACATTTTACAATGTGGCACACCCTTGGCGCGTTGCGCCTTGTCGCGGAAAGCTATCTGGAAATTGCATATTGCAATTTCCAAATTTTAATACAGTTGCTCTCAAATCAGAGTTAGACCCATCTCCCACTCAATTTGACCCCCTCATCAAGAATATAAAGTTGAATTTTCAATATCACGTACAAATTTTGAGATATATGGAAATTATGATTCTAGGCACTTTCGAGGTACATTTTCGGGCACTTTTTGGTGTGGTTTCATTGGGTACTCGCCTTAAGCCCAGACTCGGGTAGTCATCTCAAGCCCTCATATTTAGGGTACTCGCCTCTTAGAGATTTGGGGACTCACCTCTAATCCCTTCACCTATGTTGGCACGTAGTTTTAGGACTTTAGAACTCAACTCTACTCCACTCGGTGCTAATTCTAATTTCACATAGTATATAAGATAATCATACTTTGATAACTTGCAATAAATATAGAGACATGGCATGAGCAGCTCTTAACAATATTGACTTCAAATGGTAAGCCCAACTTTAAAACATAAGAATACATCATCATCAAGCATTACCCTTGCATTAACACAAAAAGGCTCACAAGAGGTATAATATTTTACAAAGGGCTTAGCTTCATACATGTATAATCATAGATAATTTCATGAATTCATAACATACTTGATAGCCCATATTCATCATGAAGTCACTTGACTTGTAAAACATGTACATATCTTGAGAATTCTTAACTTGGCATTTCATCAAACACTTGGTGGGCAGATACAAGGACATGTTCAAGTCATGCAAAATGCAAGAGTATGGGTAACTTGTAAATCATATTAAAATTTCATATAGTTCATACTTTCATAGCTTAAATCATGTATAGTCTTAATAGACAAAGATTAACTCATAGTATAAGCTCAAAATAGATATATATGCATAATCAACAATATTTGATAAAACCCCAACATATTCCATGCTCATATTTCATAATAATAGATACTCATAAGAAATACATCTTGAAATTATGCAATTTTCATAAAAAGGAAGATTGGGCTTCATGGGTGAAAGGAACTCATGAATGAAACACACATACCTTAGACCTTGAATTTCTTGAAATTGAGTTGAGAAAGACTTGAAACTGGGAGTGGGGTCTTGAAATCCACAACTTGTTCTTGAGTTTTCTTGAATTCTTATTGGAGTTTGGTAGAGTCTCTTCGAAGAATTTAAGAGTGTATTCTAATTAGGAGGAGTGAATTTGATCTTCAGGAATAGGGTTTAGGTCTTTAAGAAGTGTTAAGATAGCATACCCCAAAATATCAATAGAAATAACTAAATTTATGAAATGCCGTTAATGAAACGAAATTTGGCAAAAACCCGTATATACCCCTGCACAGACGAGTTATACAAAAATGGGCATAACTTCTTCATCTGAGCTCTAAATAAGGTGAAACCAAGTGCGCTAGAAACTTAATTCAAAGAAATTTAATTTGTTAGGTCGAGGGACACCCAGTACTTTGTGTGCTAAGAGAAATGCCCCTTTAAACTTAACCCTCCTACCGATACTTATGCAAAACATAGCCAACGAAAATTTCTTTGAACTTGCCTTGATGTAGGAGACCCATGACGGTCTTTAATGACATGAATAATCTTCACTTAGATTTGAATGAGATCTTGAAGCTTCAATAAATTTTTTGGGATTGAAAATGACTAACTATAGGTGTTTTTATGCATAGAAGTCTTATGCCCAATACCTAAAAGTCTTGGACCAAAACAACAAAACTGGGAGAAAATAACACTAGTCCGCGATAGAGGCGCATTATGGTACCAACATAGATCCACACTATTTTGCGCAAATTTGGAAAATCAAATTTTGATATGGTTACTCTAAAATTAAAGTTAGACCCATTTCTAAGCCAATTTTGTCTCCTGAACAATAATATGAAGTCAAATTTTTTATATCATGTACAGATTTTGAGATATATGGAAATTACAATTCTGGGCACTTCTAAGGTACATTTTCAGGCACTTTTTGGGGTCATTTCAGCGACCAAGGATCTATAATGATATGTTAAGAGGCTTGATTGGGATCCCTTCATGTTCCTCACTCGCCATCTAACATCTAGGCCCTAGGCTTGGGTCGTGACATCAAGTCCCTTAGATGATTTCAAGTCTTAAGTTTCAGCCCTTATGTCATTCTGCATGCATTCATGTTCATCGTAACAAGTTTATGGTGATTTTTTTACACTCATGTTGGGACTTTTTGAAAATGATGTTTAAATGTGTTTGTTGCATTTATGTTGGGATGAAATCTTCATGATTACTTCTCTTATGCACGTTTCTTTGACATTCGGGGACAAATGTTCCCAAGGGGGAGATATTGAAATATCCTAAAATGTGCTTCAGAAATGCTCATAATCATAATTTTCGTAAATCTCAAAATTTTTGCATGATATCAAAAATCTGACTTCATATTCTTGATCAGGGGGCAAAATTGAGTGGAAAATAGGTATAACTTGTATTTTACAGGACCCATAGCGAAAAATAAATTTTGCTAATTTCAATTTCCAGTATGTATCCGCAACTAGGCCGCGATGCAAATTGGGCACAGATCAGTGTGATTCTTTCCTACACGATAGGTCCGTATCACAGACCAGACATGAATTAGTTCAACTTTTTCCTTAGCTTTTCATTTCGGCTAAGGGCATTAAGGTCATTGCCCTATGCCCACTTATGCATAAAAACACTCATACTTAGTCATTTTTCAACTCTATATCACTCAAAACCCTCAGAAAAACCTCTCCAAGACTTAACCAAATATCTCATTCAGATTTAAAGAATTTCAAGCCTACCTTTGGAACTGAAGGATTCTCTTCAAGCTCTTAGGTCTCTTCAATCTCATCTCAAGAAAAGTCAAGCTTGAGGTATGCGGTTTTTAGCCATTGGGTCCTTTCACCCATGAAGTCCAATCTTCCTTTTTATGAATATTGGATGTTTTCAAGTTGAATCATCTATGGGTATCTTTTATTATGGATTATGATTATAAATTATGATGGATTTTTATGAAATGTTAATTGATTATGCATAACTATCCATTTCAATCTTAAACCATGAATTGATTTTGTCTATTGAGACTATGCATGTTTTGAGTTATGAAACTATGATCTATTATGATATTTAATGATGTGTTTCAAGGTACCCTACATGGGGTTTTTACAACATGTTGGTAGTTTGATTTATATTAAGTTTTCTCATCTTATTTCACTCTCGAATTGCATGATTTTGAAATAGTATCATGAACCCACCAAGTGTTAGATAAAATGTCAAGTCAAGAATTCTGAAGTTATTGATGATCTATTACATGATTTACATGACTATATGATGATTAAGGGCTTTCAAGTATGTATTGAATTCATAAAAAATATCTATGATGTTGCAAGTATAAAGTTAAGCCCTATTTCAAGAGTTTTACCTCTTGTGAGCCATTTATGTTAAAGCAAGGGTTCATGTATGATTATTATCTACTCTTATGTTCGAAGTTAGGCTCACCACTAGAGGTCAAGCATATTTATAAGCTACTCAAGTCTTGTTCTTACAAGCTATACATGTTATGATTAAAGTATGATTATTTCAAGTATTTTGTGTGATCAGACTTAGCACCAATGGATTGGATATCTGTGTGGACTATCTTCAAGGGTCTGTACTCCTTTTCTCAAAATATCTGCCAAAATAGGATTATACTTTACCCTTTCTATACTAATGGATCTATTTAGTGGACTTTATCATGAAATCCACCCCAAAATGGTATGCGCTCTCATAAGGGGGGTTACTTCTCTGAAATGGAATGGGCTCCCACAAGGTGAAGTATGATTTACCTTGGCAAGTAGACTACCTCTTTACCAATGAGGGATAATCATAGGAATTCCAAGTTATAGCCCACTTGGTCTTATTTTTGTTGGTTAGAGTCTCTTCCTACACTGTATTATGTTCTATGCAAGCTGAATGATTTACAAGCATGTTTTACTTCAAGCATTGACCATGCATGTCATATTTAGATCTCATTTATCTATTGCTTATTACTATGCATTTTGATTATAGTGGCTTATGTCTTGTTGCAATGCATCCTACATACTTAGTACATTCAAATGTACTAACGCATACTATATGCCTATATGATGTTACCATGTAGGGACAAGAGCACCATTTGATCATCCTCCATGTGGCTAGTACGATCCTTGGAAGCAAGCTTTGGTGAGTCCTCAAGTCCGAGGACACTATCTTTATTACTCTAGTTATATTGTGACTTCTTCATATTGAACACTTGTTATTATGAGGGTAAGCCCAGAAAGTGTCTTAGCCCCTGCTCCATTCTATGTTAGAGGTGTTGCTTGAATATTTGATGTATTTATGCTATGTGCTTGACTCTTGAATGTTTTATGATTATCACAGGCTTCCCTTAGTCCTTCTTCCCTTATTTATATCTCTTGTTGTTGTTATTTTTCTTTATTGACTAAGGATGTGTGCTTGATACACTAAGAGGCTTATTTGGGGTTCCTGTGGGTTCCCTATTTGTTGTATCACATTTAAGCCCTAGTCTTGGGTCATGACACGGGGAGATGGAGTATTGAGGTACCAAGATAGATAATATGTTCCTAATGTTGATGGTGTTAGAGAGAGAATCATTGTAGAGGCCCACAGTTCCAGATATTCCATCCATCCAGAGTCAACTAAGATGTACCATGACAAGAAATTCTACTAGTGGAGTGAAATGAAAAGAGATATTGTTAAGTATGTTCTTAAGTTCTCAAACTACCAACAAGTCAAAATTGAGCACTAAAGGCCATGTGGAGTGGCTCAGAACTTCGAGATTCCAAAATGGAAATGGGAGATGGTTAACATGGACTTTGTCACCAGTTTATCGAGGCCCCATAGATAGAATGATTCGATTTGTCTAATAGTTGATCGAATGACTAAGGTTGCACAGTTCTTAGCAGTTAAAACAACTGATATTGCGGAGGACTATGCCTATAACGACTCCAAAAGTGTATAAAAATGTGCCTCAAAAGTGCCCAGAATTATAACTTCAATATATCTAAAAACCCGTTCATTATATTAAAAATTCAACTTCATATTCTTGTTTAGGGGGTCAAGTTGAGTGGCAAATGAGTCTAACTCGAAATTTAGAGCAATCGTATCAAAATTCAAAAATTACAATAAACGCTATTTAGGAGAGTCAACTTTGAAGGGGCATATCTCTTAGTACAAAAAGAATTAAGTATCCCACGACCTACCAACTTAAAACCCCTTGAATTAGCTTTCCAATTAACTTCGTTTCACCTCATTCCTAGTACAAATGAAGGAGTTATTCCCATTTTTATAAAACTCGTTCATGCAGAAAATGCAAATTTAGCTCTATTTTTTTTATTTCGGTCCAAGACTTTCAAGTCTTGGATCCAAGGGTTCCCATATGTTTTTTTACCTATACTTAACTTTATTTCACCCTTATATCATCCACAATATTCCCCAATATCATCTCAAACATTTAGACTCGTATTCCACCCTAAATTCAAGCCCCAAACTCAAGACCAATCTTAAGGATTTAATCAAGGACCTCATTCAAGCTTCAAGTCTCTATTAAAGTTCAAGAACCTCTCCGAAGCTAAGGTATGTAGTGTTGAACCATTGGGTCCATCCACCCATAGTGCCTAAGCCTCCTTTTTACTAATACTGCATGATTTAAAGTTGATTTTACATGTGGGTCTTGTATATTGAGAAATTTACTGCACAGTGATTTTAGTTTATGAAAGTATGGTTGTTTTAGTATACTTTGAGCTTTAAATCTTGGATCTAATGTAAGATTTGATTGAAGGTTTTGATATGTATGTCTTGAGGATGTTGCAAGTGTTGATTGATAGTTTTACTATAGATATTCTTACATGATTTCATCTCTAAATTGCATGGTCATTTACCCCCATTACACACCCACCAAGTGTTTGATAAAATGTCCAAGTAGGGTTTCTGAGGAATTGAAGGTCCAGTGCATGTCTTATGAGTTAAATGGTGTTATGATGATTATATGCTGATGAAATAATGATGGAATGATGATGAGATGATTGTATGCATGTGATGTATAATGAGGAAAGGAAGTGTAGGTATATGATGACTTTGTGATGATGATAGGGATGTCTATATGAGTTGTTTTCATGGAGAAGTACCTATGGTGTTGCATGTTGTTATTGGATTCTTATGTTTGTTATGTTCTTGGGAAAATGAGGAATTCTTTCTTGATGATTTGAATGTAATGGTTTGATGAGCTAGTTCTATGATTCCCACTAAAAAGGTCATGTCGTAAGGTAGAGTGGTTTATGATTCCTACCAAAAAGGCCATGCCATAAGGTAGAGTGTTTAATGATTCCTACCAAATAGAGCATATTGTAAGGTATGGACACCATACTAAAAAGGTCATGTCATAAGGTAGAATAGTTAATTGTGCCTACCAAAAAAATTATATCGTAAGGTATGGATGCCTCATCGAAAAGGCCATGCCGTAAGGTAGAAAGAGTAAAGGTTCCCACCAAAAAGATCATATCATAAGGTATGGACATTCTATTAAAAAGGACATATCGTAAAATAAAATGAATCACGTTTCCTACCCAAAAGATGATATCGTGAAGTAGGGGACGTCTTATACTACTTACTAAAAAGACTATATTATATGGTAGTGGTATTGATAACACTCTTCAAAAAGGTTATACCGGAAGGTGATTGGGGGTCATTTGGCCCATTTCATGAAGGTTGGTACAAAAGGGTTTGAGTATGTTTTTCATATTGAGTTTATATTCCTTGATCATAATTTACTAGCATGTTATACCTTAAGTATTGAGCATGCATGTTATGTTGATGTTATGCCTATCCTTTGCATACAATTATGCCATTTGATTATGTTGCATATCTCTTTCTAGCATTACATACCACATATTTAGTACATTCAAATGTACTAATGCATACTCTATAACTACATGATGTTACCATGTAGGAACCGGAGCTCCTATTGATTCTACTCGTGGTTAGATAGACTGTTCAAGTTAACCTTGGTGAGTCCTCCATTTCTAGGACCATGACTATTCTCTTATGTTATGTATTAAGACTCTCTTTCATTTATTGTATACTTATGAACAAGAGGGTGAGCCCAATTGCTTTGTCTTGGTCCCCGTTAAGTATCTATGTTTAGAGGCGTTGTTGGACAAGTTATGTGTTATGGTTGAGGTTTGACTCATTTTAGTTATTTAAGTATTACACTCTCTTTTTATCTCTTTCCTTTAGTCCCACTTTCTCTTGTTCATGCTTCTTATGTTGTTTTATATTGCTTTCGTGACCAAGGATATGTAATGATATGTTATGAGGCTTATTTGGGGTTCCTTCGGGTTCCCCATTCTTCGGTTACATCTAGGCCCTAGGCTTGGGTCATGACAAAGATGGTATCAGAGCACTAGGTTGTTAAATCCTCGGAGTCCAACCACCACATTGATTAGAGTCTTATTCAGGGTTGTGTTATGCACCACATCTATGAGTAAGAGGCTATGAGGCATTCTAGGAAATGTTTCACTTCTTCATGATCCATGTCATTCTTTAGAAGTGAGATAGGACTTTTCCCTCTAACTAATGTTCTTTGCTCTATTAGTTGATCATGTCGCTTCAAGGAGGAAGGTAAAGGAAGGTAAGTAAAAGATTTAAATTTTGATAGATCTGAGTTTCACTATTTCTTCTCTATTCTTTTAGTGGATGGTGGGGATTCTTTTGTGCCCAAGTGATTGTGTGGGTATTTGGTGTCTATTCTATTGGCTGGGTATTTTGTTACTAGAAAGTTTATCGGTGTTAATCCAGGTTTATATTGCATTAGGTCTTTCTTTGTGGCAAATTGGAGTTGGCATGGTGGAATTTTAAGTTACTATAGTAATAAAATGGTTGCATGCATGTTACGTCTCCATGGATGGTGGGATCCATGGAGCTAGAATCCGACTCCCTAATAAGTCCATCTTTGAGTGGGAGTTTGTTAAATGGTAGTAAGGGAGATAGGTCCATTTCATGCCCTAAGGTATAATTAGTCTCTAAGAGGTTACATTTGTCATCTTGTGAGAAATGAAGGTGTTGAACCTAAATATTTTTTCTATAATATTGTTGGTGGTGGTGGATGAGGCTTTGAATGCCCTTTCTAATATTTTGAATTTTGGGTAGCATCCTTTGGTTTGACTAGTACACAGGTTATGCCTATAAGTCTCATGAGTAAGATCTCTAGTCCTTACCCTATAGGTTTATGGTGGTTTTGGTGATGATAATGTGGTTCATTTCCTAATGAGGTAGTGCATGTAAATCATTTGAGGGTAGTATTACGAGTTCAAGAAAGAAGTTGCTGATGGGAATTTTGGTGGTAAGAGGTTGCCTTCCTAGGTTTTGTGGTGTCGGGTGATGGTATTAAAGTGGACTTTAGTAAGACGAAGGTGATTAGAGAGTAGACTAGACCTTTAACTTCACCAGATATTAGAAGCCTCTTAGGTTATTGGGCTATTGCTGGGGATTATGAGAAGATTCTTTTTTATTATTGCTCCTATGACTTAGTTGACCTAGGTAAGTCCATGTTGTGATCGACGTTTTGAGTAGGGTGATTTAATAGGTCGGGGATTTGCTATTTCTTGTGTTATCCCGTGGTGCTAGTAGGATTCATGTTTATATGGGTCTCATTCATAGGTTCCTTTTCACCCATGAAGTCCAATCTTTCTTTTTATGAAAATTGTATGATCTCAAGATGTATTTCTTATGGGTATCTATTATTATTAAATATGAGCATGAAATACGTTAGGACTTTGTCTAACATTGTTGATTATGCATAAATATCTATTACCTTATACCATGATCTTTGTTTATTGGGACTATACATGATTCAAGCTATGAAATCTATGAACTATTGTGAAGTTTTGATATGATTTATAAGTTACCCATGATGGGGTTTTACCATGATGTTGGTGGGCTGATTTACATGATTTTAAGATGCATTGATTTCACTATTTCATGAACTATACTCTTGCATTTTTTATGATTTGAACATGTCGTCATATGAGCCCACCAAGTGTTTGATAAAATGCCAAGTTTAAGAATTCTCAAGATATGTGCATGTTTTACAAGTCAAGTGACTTCACGATGAATATAAGCTATCAAATATGTTATGAATTCATGAAATTATCTATTATTATGCAAGTATGAAGTTAAGCCCTTTTCAAAAATTTATTTTCAAGAAAACCTACATGTATTTTTACTTATTGTAATTTATGATTTGAGAATTATGATTCCTATAATACTATTGCTGCATGGGTAGTATTTATTTGATGATTTTAATGTGACTTAAACTGTTATATGGGGAATTACTTTAGGTTTATGGAGCTATAAGTATGCATGTCCCCTTTTGAATGATTTATGCATGAGAGATTACACTATGAATTTAAATGTGGAATTAATTATATTTTCACTTCAACTTCGTAGTATAAGTGTTGATTTTAAATGGAGTCTTAATTACATATGCTATTTCCTCATTGTTCATAGCATATGCGTTCATGTACACGGATTATTTTATGGATTATTTTTGTTATGGATTAGTCTAATTTCATTTTATGGTATGATTTTGATAAAAGGTTGGTTATGACAATATTTTGATCACATATATGTCTTTGATTTTGGCTCTTTAAGCATTTTGGGTGCTTTCACCATTTTGTATATGAATGGGTCATTCCTATGCATGAGTATTATCACTATGAAATTATGATTTTGGCATTTGAGCCTAAGTATGAATTATTATGAATGGCATTTGGCTTTTTAAGCCCAATTGTGCATTGAAATGATTTGAAAAATAACTATTTCCTATTTGAGAGTATGTATATGCATATTATAGGTATTCTTGTGGGATGACGACTTAGCTTGTTGTGATGAGGGTCTTGGGGTGGTTTGGGCTACTTATATAGCATGTTTCTAATGAATGTAGAATCAGTAAGGTTGTAATACGATAGATGAGGATGGTTGATCTATGTGGTCAATCACAAAGGGTTAGTTGCTTCACTAAGATTGATCTTTGGTTGAGTTTTGTCCCCAAGTGAGCATTATTAGTATCGATGGAACTGGTTGGTTGATTTATGCATTGGCTATGATTATGGGTCTTTAGAATATGGTCTTAAAACCCTACCTTGGTATGTTTGTGGTGGTCTCTAGTGATGAGGTATTGATTTGTTTAGAGCTTGTGAATTATTTGGAGTTAGTGTTGCAAGTCTTGGATAATGAGGGGACTGGTTGCTAAATATAATAGGTGGGAGTTGAGGATTATTAGTCCTTATAAAGTGTAGAGGGAGGTTGGTAAAGTTTCTTAAGTTTGGAGATTGTCTTTGGGTGTTGATATGGTTCACACGATTCTTCATGCTTCTAGGTGGATGGGATGTGTTGCTAACTCTAGTGTTATAGAACTATTTGAAGTTATGGGTGATGTGGAGGATAAATTGCCTCGTAAGGAGGTCCAGATAAAGGTGTTGGATGGATGAGTGGAGAGGTTGATTAATGGGGATGTGGTGTTCATTAAGGCCCTTTAGAAGAGTCGTCTATTTGTATGTCTCTCGGGAAGCCAGAGCGAGTATAGAGGAGCAATATCTATATTTCTTTCATTTTATTCAAGCTTATGATGACATGACAAGTCCTTTTTATGATTCCAAGTCTTACATTTCAGCCCCTATGTTATTCATATGCATTCATGTTTAAGCTAGCAAGTCTATGATGATTTTATACTTATGCCGAGGTTTTGAAAATGGTGTTTTAAAGTGTATTCTTGCATTCTTGTTGGGGATGATCTCCTTATGATTACACTTCTCTTATAAGCTTCTTTGACATTCGGTAATGAATTTTCCCAAGAGGGAGATATTATAACAACCCAAAAAGTGCTCGAAAATGTGCCTCGAAAGTGACCTGAATCATAATTTTTATATATCTAAATATCTGTTCGTTATTTTAAACATTCGACTTCATATTCTTGTTTAGGGTGTCAAATTGAGTGGGAAATGGGTCTAACCCAAATTTTAGAGCAACCGTATCAAAATCCAAAAATCGCAATAAATGTTATTTAGGAGGTCAACTTTGCAGGGGCATATCTCTTAGCACACAAAGAATTGAGTGTCCCACGATGTAATAACTTAAAGTGCTTTGAATTAGCTTCCATTGCACTTCTTTTCACCTCATTCTTAGTTCAGATGAAGGATTTATGCCCATTTTCATAAAATTGTGCATGCAGAAAATACAGATTTCCAGTGAGCAGGCGACGCGGACTAGGGTAATTTTGGCCCTTTTTTAAATTTCAATCCAAGACTTTGAAGTCTTGGTCCCAAGGGTTCCTATATATATTTTTATCTATACTTAGCCTTATTTCACCCTTATATCATTCTCAATATTCCCCCAATATCCTCTCAAACACTTAGACTCATATTCCACCCTAAATTCAAGTCCCAAACTCAAGACCAATCTTAAGCATTTCATCAAGGACTTCATTAAAGCTTTAAGTCACCACTAATGTCTTCTTCAAGAACCTCTCCAAAGCTAAGGTATGTGGTGTTGAATTGGGTCCTTCCACCCATGGTACCTAAGCCTTCGTTTTGCTAATGTTGCATGATTTAAAATTAATTTTACATGTGGGTCTTGTGTATTGAGAAATTTACTACACAGTGATTTTAGTTTATGAAACTATGGTTATTTTGGCTTGTTTTGAGCTTTAAATCTCAGGTCTAATGTAAGATTTGATGAGGGGTTTTGATGTGTATGTCTTGAGGGTGTCGCAAGGTGTTGATTGATGGTTTTACTACAAATTTTCTTGCATAATTTCATCTTTAAATTGCATGGTCTTTTATCCCCATTACACACCTACAAAGTGTTTGATAAAATATCCGGGTAGGGTTTCTTGAGTAATTGAAGGTCTAATGCATATCTTATGAGTTGAATGGTATTATGATGATGAAATAATTATGTAATGATGATGAGATGATTGTAGGCATATGATGTGTAATGACGAGAGGAAGTGTAGGTATATGATGTCTTTGTGGTGATGATAGGGATGTCCGTATGAGTTGTTTTCATGGAGAAGTACCTATGGTGTTGCATGTTGTTATTGGGTTCTTATGTTTGTTGTGCTCTTGGGAAAATGAGGAGTTCTTTATTGATAATTTGAATGTAATAATTTGATGAGCTAGTTCTATGATTCCTACCTAAAAGGCCATGCCGTAAGGTAGAGTGGTTAATGATTTCTAATGAAAAGGCCATTCCACAAGGTAGAGTGTTTAATGATTCCTACCGAAAATATCATGTCATAAGGTATGAACACCCTACAAAATGCCATAAGATAGAATAGCTAATTATGCCTACCAAAAAGATTATATCCTAAGGTATGGACAACCTATCAAAAAGGTCATGCCATAAGGTAGAAAAACTAAAGGTTCCCACCAAAAAGATCATACCATAAAGTGTGGACAATCTATTAAAAAGGCTATGCCGTAAGATAGAATGAATCATGTTTCCTACCCAAAAGATGACATCGTAAAGTAGGGGACGTCTTATACTACTTACCAAAAAGACTATGTTGTACGGTAGGGGTATTGATAACACTCTCCAAAAAGGCTATATCATAAGGTGAGTGGGGGTCATTTGGCCTAGTTTATGAAGGTTGGTACAAAAGGGTTTGAGTATGTTTCTCGTATTGAGTTTATATTCCTTGATCATGATTTACTAGTATGTTTTACCTTAAGCATTGAGCATGCATGCCATATTGATGTTATACCTATCCTTTGCTTACAATTATGAATTTCAATTATGTTTCCTATCTCTTTCTAGCATTGTATTCCATGTACTTAGTACATTCAAATGTACTAACGCATGCTCTATGCCTACATGATCTACCATATAGGAAGCGGAGCTCCTATTGATTCTACTTGTGGTTAGACGGATTGTTCAAGTTAGCCTTGGTGAATCCTCTATTCCTAGGACAATGAATATTCTGTTATATTATGAATTAAGACTCTCTTTCATTTATTATATACTTATGACCATAAGGGTGAGCTCAGTTGCTTCTTCTTGGCCTTCGCTAAGTATCTATGTTTAGAGGCGTTGTTGGACAAGTTATGTATTATGTTTGAGCTTTGACTCATTTAAGTTATATAAGTACTAAACTCTCTTTCTTTCTCTTTCCCTTAGTGCCAATTCCCCTTGTTCATGTTTTTTATGTTATTTTATATTGCTTCCATGACCAAAGATGTGTAATGGTATGCTATGAGGCTTGTTTGGAGTTCCTTCCGGTTCCCCATTGTCGATCATGTCTAGGTCCTAGGCTTGGGCCGTGACAATGCCCAACTCTATATAAAAGACATTATTAGATTGTGTGGGGCCTCTTTGTCTATCATCTCAAATAGAGGAGTCAAATTCACCTCCCAGTTTTGGAAATCTTTTCAAAAGGGTTTGGGTACAAACGTACACCTTAGCACTGCTTTTCACCCACAGAATGATGGCTAGACAGAGCACACAATTCAGACCTTGGAGGATATGTTAAGAGCCTATGATTGAGTTTGCTTATAATAATAGCTTCTATTCAAGCATTCAGATGGCCTCATATGAAGCCCTATATGGGAGGAGGTGTAGGTCACCTGTAACACCCCATATCTTACAATACTATTACTATGCAAATGAAACATGATATTGTTTGGTCAAATTAGCGCCCATTTTCAAAAGTTCTTGAATCTCATGTTATAGGGCGATATGTGCGTCTAACGCTTAAGAGGGTCAAGTGTATACATGTTTTATGTCAAATTAGGGAAATCACGGCCCTAAACAAAGTGAGAGAATTGAGGTGCTTGTAGGACTTAGGAAACTACCAGGTGAGTCACTTATTTGCTTAGCTTAAATTTGCTAGCTAAATGGAGACGAGGCCCGACGTTGAATTTGTCCAATTCCGATTATAAATAAAGTCTGTGTTAAGGATATAAGGTTAGCCCATGTTTTAGAATCATAAATGGACTATATTTTTAGCCCAATAAGGATCTTAAAAGATCCCAAAGACATCATAATATTTTTGATAATTTAGGCCCAAAACTAACTAAGAGAAACTAGAAAAATGCGCGGCAAAGGCCCATCAATTTGGAGACCCTTAAGGAGCAAAAAGCTGCATCACCAACTTAATATATTAAGTCTAAGAAATCAAAAGTAAGTCGGCCAAGAGGTCTTTTAAAAAGGAGTGAAGAAAGCCCCCTAAAGTCACTTCAACTTGGACCAAAAAAAATCTGCTTTCTTGGTTATTCTTTGCCCTCTTTCAAATTGTGAAAAACAAGTCTCACAACCTTACAAGGATTCCTAAAGAATATCTAAACCTTGAGTTTAAAGTTAAGTGAATCTACTTATGCACTTAGTATGGTTTGTTTATAAAGACCAAAGAAATAAGCTAACTATACATGTGCTGGAAATTTTGGACAACATGTATTCTAAGGATTGTGGTATACTTTTCATGTTAATTAAGAGGATTTTCTCTTCTTGGCTGGTTGTATTATGAAGTAAGACTTATGCATTTAACAAAAGTTGGTTTGAGGAGTTAAAGATGTCTATGACAAAGACTCCTCTTGAATCTCATTTTGTTATCTCACCTGGCTGGGCATACCAGCCACCACTTCTACTGCCTTTCCTTTACCTTTGTTTTTCCTTGTTTCAGGCATACTTGCTACACAAAATAATTTAGGGATTAGAAACAATCAACCTATTACATCTCTCTCTATGGCACGATCCAAAGAATGAAAAAAAGTAACAACTCCTAAATGCCTCGTAGCCTCCTGCTTATAAATGTGGTACACAACACATCGATAAACAAGACTCTACATAGACATGGCTTTATAGACTCCCTAGGATAACCCGCTCTGATACCACTTCTGTCATGCCCCAAAGTCCCATAGGGCGAACCGACATCCGTTGTCGATAAGGCTTAGGAGAACTAACTTGTAACTATATGCATTCTATACATATTATAAGGGGTTTCTAAGTTTGATATGCTTTTAAGCAGATAAATAGTGATAACAAGCTAAAAGGAAATACATATGACTAGACCGTTGGGGCCACGCGTGCGAGACATGACTTCACTATGCTTTATATTGTCTACAAAGCCTCTAAATAAAGAAAAACATATGATAAGGATCGGGACAGGCCCCACCTCAGCAAACTGTGCAATAAAAACATGTAAGCTCAAACATGTATAAAGCCCCAAAGCAACCTGGGGCTTGATGACAGCAGCAGCATATCTTGTACTCCTACTAGGAAATCTATTAGCACCTGTACCTACAGCATGAAAGGCAGGTCCCCCGTAAGGGACGTGAGTACGAGATAATATACTAAGTATGTAAGGCAGGATATACTGTATATAAAGTAACAACTCAAATGAAACCATGCATCTGTGGAAGATCAGGGACCACCCTTAGTTATGCTGTGGAATCATGTACTTTATGTCCTTTATATCACTTTACCTTTATTGTAAAATCTGTACTGTAAAATTTGTGCATAGTTATAATCAAATGACTAACTGATCAGTGGTAAACTATATCGGGATCGTCCCTATGTAGGTTCTTTCTGAACCCCCTTGGGCTACCACCCGTATTACTATATTGGGATCATCCCTATGTTAGGTTCTTCTTGAATCCCCTTGGGCTACCACCCATCAAAATTGTATACTTTATCTTTCAGTTACCTTTACGATGATTCTTTTGGTGGCCATAACATTGGAGCTGTAAGACTGTATATGTAGAACATGCCATGGGGATGATCATATAAGACAATATGATAATAAAAAGAGTACATTACACAAATGACACAATGCGTATGAAATGGAACTACTTGTGAACTTTATTTTATAGTAGGAACTCATGTAACTTAGTGTCAAAGTATCTAGGCAGGTTTGAAGGTAACTATGTATAGAATCATATGAACATATAAAAGAGTGGAGACATGATTAATAGTTGTGTCGGAGTTGGCAAATGTCTTTATGTACCCACGAGGGATCTATGTTTCATGCCAAGTGAATACGAAATCAAGTAACCTTACATACCTCATCATCGGACCTTGTTACTACCTCGAGATAACCTTACCTTCCTCCAAATATTTATCTATAACATAGTAAGTGATAACACTAGAATTAATAGCCAATAGATACACCTTGGCATCCCAATCACATAAAAAAATAATACATGGGCAGCAAGCGGGTGTTTATAAACCCGGGCATATTTCTTTAACCTTTTCACCCCTAATTGTATTTTCTAATACACATTAACATGTACATATCATGTACAACCTATTTTAGGTACATAACAGCCTTACAGCATCCCACAAAACATAACACATCACAATTCTACACAATCTAAAAATGGACAGCATAACGTTACCTTCCTTCACTACACTTCGACGTCGACAACTCCAAACTTATTCCAAATTTAACCAAACTG
>JAOTQJ010148059.1:0-33364 GCA_025642045.1 Solanum sejunctum
AGGAAACTCTGTCGAAATTTTTGTGAAATTCCTTAGCTGTCGTAAGTAAAGATTCAGTATAAGTGGTTGTCGCGGTGCCCTATCGGCACCATTCGCGGCCCCTGGGTTGGGTCATGACACATGCTAAGCACTTCAAGGCTTGAAGAGATATTTGACAAGTTGTTGAAAAGAGTCGATCACCAAGATGAGACTTTGAAGGGAATAAAAGTGGATTTTTCAAATGTTAACCAAAAATTAGAGTCTCACTTTATAGATAAAGTTAATGAGAAGGGTATTGGTGGTGAAGCTATGGTTGAGGGAGAAGGTCCAAAGATTGTTAGGATACAAAGAGAAGAGGTGAGGGAGCACGAGAAATTTAAGTCAATTCCAAAGTCTCCTCATCCTTTCCCTCAAAGGCTTAAGAAAAAGTAAGAGGAGGGCAAATTCAAACACTTCCTCTTGATGTTAAAGCAACTATCCATCAATATTCCCCTTCTAGAAGCTTTGCAGAAGATTCTCGGGTATGCCAAGTACATGAAGGATTTAGTGACAACGAAATGCACTTTGAGCCAAGAGTTGTTACAAGATCTCTAACAATGTAGTGCGATCATGACCAAATGCCTTGCTAAAAAATAAGAGGACCTCGGTGCATTCACCATCCTTTGCACCATTGGCGATGTTGAATTCGCATGAGCATTGGGTGATTTAGGAGCGAATATCAATCTAATGCCTCTTGTCATATTCAAAAAGCTTGGGCTTGGCACTCCGACTCCTACATGAATGTGATTGCTCATGGCGGATCGAACTATCAAAAAGTCATAGGGAATACTTTTTGAAGTGCTTATTAAAGTTGATAAATTCACCTTTCCCGCGAATTTTGTGAACCTTGATTGTAAGGTTGATTTTATGGTTCCCATTATTTTGTGAAGAACATTTCTATCCACTAGGAGAGGTCTTGTGGATATGGATTTGGGTCAACTTCAGTTTAGGGTCAATGATGCAGAGGTCGTTCAACATCCGCCAATCAATGAAACACCCGGATGAATTAACGAGTGAGGTGTGGTCTCTTTATGATTGTTGATGATGGACAAAGAGAAAGTTCAGCCATAATGTTAAACAAGGCACTTCTTACAAGGCAAACAAAGCATATGTGATTTTTTTTTAGTTTGTTTTTAAGCTTGTTTAGTTTTTGACGTTTTTAGGTAGTAAGGTGTCTTTTGTTTTAAGTTTGAAAGACATTGATGCAGTTATGATATTTTGAAGATTGTAGTGTTCTGAGACTTAGTCTACAAGTGGAAGTTAAAGAATTGAAGTTATGAAAAAATGGCACTTGGAGAAACCTCTAGGAGCAGTCCTATGAGTCATAGTCACCATTACGACTCGTAGTCATGCCTCGTAGAGGGAAATACTGAGTATTAAAAGTTAGCACACACACTATGAATCAACCTTACAATTCATAGGATCTACTATAATTCATAAGTGGGATTCGTAGTGCTTAGGTATGTATTCTAATTTTTCTCCAAGTTTTGAGTCTGCTACAAGATCGAGACCTACGAGTCGTTGGACACAGTACAACTCATAATTGGGGTGTCGTAGCCCCGAGACATAACTTTTAAAATTTTGACCCAATTTAGTACAAAAGGGTAAAGATAAATTTTGTCCCCTAATTTCATTTCTTTTACCCTAATTTGGACAAAAATCCCCAAATTCTTTTCCCTCATTCACTATTTTGATCAAATCCCGGCTAGCCATATCATTTTTCGACGAGTACTCATGCTAGGATATAATCTTCTAGGGTTTTCGACATCTTTTGCTCTCTACTTTTCATAGGTTTGATTCTTTTCTCATTTGGTAAGCTTCGTGAGTTTCAGTGCAATATTTTGGTGAGTTTTATTCTTGAGATGATTGTGTGCTTGGTTTAAGCAAGAGGATTCATATCCATGTGATGATGCTTGTGTTTAGATACAAAAGTTAGGGTTTGATTTCTTTGAAAATCCTTCATTGATTTGAGCCTTGTTTGGAAATCTTGTGTGGTTGGCTATAGCTGTGAAGGTGCTGGTCACTTGAGTATGGTGCTTAATTATTTTTCTTATCCTTGTGAAAATTATTCTCGGGATGGGATGTTGAAAAATGTAGGTGTATTTTAATATACCACCTCTAGTTAGACTTACTTGAAAGTGTATGAATTCTTCGTGCATCTAAATAGCTTATTGTGTTGATAACAAGTATGAATTTGAAGGTGTGTTGCTTTTGGTTTTACTTAGATCTACTAAGGGATTGACATGGATTTTTGGGGAATGGTTTTATCTTTTTGGGGGTATTTATTGTTTGGAGTTGACATGCTGAAATGTTGAGATTTTGTTTGTGTCTGAGTTGATGTTATAAAGTTTGCTTCGATACTGATTAATTGATATTTTGGTCCAATAATGGTTTGTGTGGCAAGGTTGTAGGCATTACAGATGCTATTTGTTTTCTGCTATAAGGACCCACTACGACTCGTCAATCACTCTACGAATCGTAATAGCCCCTCATAGGAGGTAACATCACCTGTGATTCCTTAACACTTACTATACCAGATCTATCTATGACTCTTAGTATCTTTTACGGCTCGTAATAAAGAACTCACAGCAATTGCCTAATTGTAATTTGTACTCGGTACCCTATGACGAGCCCAGACTACAACTCATAGGTCATGCTACGAGTTGTACCTATGGCTCATACATATGAACAAAATGATATTTGTTTTAGGCACTTTTGCGCTACGAGGCTATTGTACAACTCGTAGGACACCGTACAAGTCGTACCTACATCTCGTAACTACAACCCTACAACTGTATCAGTGAATTTCTCTTTTGATTTCATAATTTAAGTGTTTTCATTTCTTGTTCTTTGGTATGTGATCATTGTTTGGTTAAACGTCCTAAAGCTCACATATTGTTGTGTGGTTGGTTTGCAAATATCATACCTCCAAAGGATAAATGAGCAATCCAAACATTCCATAGGAGGTTTATGGACGAGTCCTCTGAGACTTAGAGATCTGAGGGGTCTTTAGATGTTCACAGGGTCAGAATAGATGTCGAGGCTAATGTACCTTAACTCGGGTTCGTACAGCTCAAGCACCTACGGAAGTGAGTAGTTCGTCCTAGTCTGAAGAGGAGGAACAGAAGGGTGATGGAGATGGGTCCGAGAGTAGCTCACCATAGATGGCCCACACACACATCGAGACAAATTCTGAGGAGGAGACATAAGCTCCACATAAGGAGGTACAATGATAGCCCCAACCAACCCTAGATGGTGTATTATAGGGATGAAAGAAATATATGACTAGGGGTCAGGGCAAATTGGTTCGACAATTTTATGAGAAGTTTAGGCTAAACAACTCTATGTTGGATAGGGTACCAGGGTTAGATGTGGAGATATCTAGGCACGTACCTTAATGGATAACATAGCAGTTGGGCAAGTATGCCCCTTACATATTCTGTGAGTTTTATGTAGCCTACCTGCTATAGTCCGTCGAGGGTTGCCAGAGAACAAGAAGCTGATTGAGCATCCTAGATTATGAGTGGTGTTGTTCTGGGGTCGAAGAGTTTCTATTTTGGAGGAGATGATCCACCGGATTCAGGTTGGGCCTACCTACAGAATGCCTTAGTCCACCACAGAGTACGATGGTTGCATTGACAAAATGAAGAGAGGAGTGAGTGAGAAAGATGTTGGGCCAAGACCAATCTACTGTAGTGGATTGCCAACCAGATATGTGAGGAGGTGTTCAAACCAACATGGGTTATAAAACACGTAGATGATAGTGAAAGCCCACCTCTCTTTCTAGGTCAAATTTTGGTGGTCGATTATCCATTGGTATATTTGGCCTATTTTCATGGATAATGTGATCACCCTAGAGCGATCCGTGTTATTAGCCAGCATCCTAGTTGGTTATGAGATAGATTGGGCCCAAATTATTTCTGAGAAGATTCACGAGTCCACCATCAAGACAAACACCTCACTGTCATTCCCTGTTTTGATTCACTGATTGTGTAGTACTACAGGTGTTCCTATCAACCCCCACTAGGACCAGCATATAGAGCCCACACACATAATGGTTCCCATCTTGATAAAGGTTAATGAGAACCTAGTGTCCCTACAATGTACAACTCCTTCAGACATTCCAGATCCATTCCCGGTTGAGCCTCAGACTCAGGATTTGACTCCAGCTACCACCGGCACAACTCCAACTACTTTAGAGCCTTCCCTAGCTATTGAGATTGAGTCTATTCCAACCTTGATACTCTAACACCAGCATCATCCACTATTCAGGTTGATTCTCTTATCTCTAATATTTCTTTTTAGGCATTGGTGTGCAGGGTGGCTATAGCAGTGTCCAGGCTACAGGCTTTAGCAGCTTAGGTCAGACCATAGGTTAGCCAGACTGTTTGGGACTCAGAGGAGAGAGTAAAGGCATTCAACCATGATTTGGCAAATAAAAGAGTTAGAGCGATGGATGTCTATGTAGATGTATTGAACCGAGAGTATAGAGGAGGCTTGAGGGTACTCGGCCTGCTGATACAAGTGTTGTGACATTGGAGTTGTCCATGTTTAAGGCTGACGTATTGCAGATATTAGCAGCCCCTATTGTAGTCGCAAAGGTAGCACCGGCAGGTGATAAGGTTTTTGACTAGTTAGCTGACCGCTCGTATACCAATGGGAAGAGGCCCCTCGAGATAGATGACTCAAAGATGAGCCAGAAGAGGCCTAGGCCTAATGACCTAGCAACACCGGAGGAGGAGCCAATGCCAGAGGAGGTGGTGCAGGAGTCGATACTGATGGTGGCTATACATAAAGATAAGGTGTAGTATACTTCACATGGAGAGGATAGCTCATGTACAGCTGCTACCCAGATAGCTGAGGAGGAGGTTGTGACCCAGGACCCTGCTGACCAGACATATATCGGTGCTTGAGCACCATGATGTTGGAGTTTTGACCCCAGTCTTTATCTTTTATATATGGATACTTTTTTCTTTTTGGTTGTACAATATTTTTTCTATGTTGGTTTTGGATTTGTTTTAAATGTTTTATGTTGGATGCTTTTACTTTTGTTTCGAATGTTAGTGTTAAAATTTTGGTTTTTAATGTGTGTGAGTGTGTGTGTATATATATATATATATATATATATATGTTTTTGTTCTTTGGTTCATCTACATGTATTTATTTTGAGGACAAAGTATTTTATTTTGGTGGGGTGTGGGAAGTTATGGAATAAAGTGAAGTCTGAATAGCCTCGAGTTCACAAGTTCCCCTATTTTTGATCCTAAGGTTCTCTTGCCATGTTTCTTTTTCCTTATGGATGTTTTTACTTTCTATTAAACCGGCATATTTAGGTAGTGTAGATAATGTGTAAATACATAGTAGTATGGTCTTTTTGGCATATACATAGTCTTTAAATGTTTTTTGAATGATTTAAAAAATTTAGGTACCCTCAAAAGTTTTGAGATTGTTGGCTATTGATGCAAACATGCATTTTGATTATCTGGTGATGCTTTTTCTGATAATGTAAAGATAAGTTAAGGCTTGAAGCATGACCTGTGAGTGTATACTTGATTGTGTGTGCAATGTGATGTGTGTTGTGAGCTTATTTTGCTGCATTCATGTATCATGCGTGGACTCAGAACATGTCCTATTACTCTAAAACTGGTTTGGTAATGTGGTTGATTTAGAAGAGATCTTATGCCTTTGTTCTTCTAGTGAGCCCACTTCTGCATAAATGACCTACCAAATGTGTTAGTGAACCCTTTGTTCCAAATGTTTGAGCTTCTGATGTACTCCTTTCTTGACACCTTGCTAGCTTAACCTTGTTTGATGAAATACCTTGATAGTATCCTTAGTCTATCCTTGAACATGTGAACCTTGATCGAGGTTTAAAGCCTAAGTTGAGGGTGGCTACAAATGGTGACCTATTTTGGGGATTAGATATTATGTACTTCACCTCAGATGAAAAGCCTAAGTTAAGGGTGAACCTTATTTTAGTAAAATAATGAAAATAAGGTGGTTAATTGAAAAAGAAAGAAAGAAATGAAAAATCATGAGTCGGGTGAGGAAAAGGAAATGGAAAGTGCCTTAAATTAAGAAAAATTAGTAAAAATTAGTTCAGAAATAAGGCACAGATGAAAAGCAAAAGAAGGCACCTGGGGAAAGCTTGAAATAGGAGAATAAGGGTGGATTTAGTGAAAATGTTTTGGGTGATGAAGTTAAAAGTATTGGTAAACATGGTTCAAGGATAGCTTTGAGTCACTACTGGCCTATAATGCCATACCAAAGCCCTATCAACCTATGTTACAAGCCATTAAGTCCTAATGTGATCAAAATCCACTTTGTCACCTATCCAGAAATTGAGTATAGGGGCAAGCCTATGGTGTTAGTCATTTTTAATTTTGCATTTGTGAGTGTGAGAATGCTTCCATAATCCTTGAATTCTAAATGCTTTTTGAGTGTATAAGAGGGACTTCTTTTCTGTGAGGGCATTTGCACTGCTTGGTTAGCATATGACTATACCAGTGATTGTGGATGGTTAATGCTCTTTAGCTTATCATAGTTCGGTTGCCAGATGCATCTTTGTGTTTTATTTTGCTTAGTGGCCTTGCAAGCTTGTTTTGAAAATGAAAGTTAGGTAACTAAACTAGAGTAAATAATGTATATGCCATTAGTATAACTGCTATGTGTTTTCGTTGTCTGCCTATATTGAATAATCGCTTGAGGACAAGCAATAGTTCTAAGTTGAGAATGTTGATGTACTGTCAAAGTACATCACATTTGATGCTTAAAAGAAGGAATTTTGTGAGTTTTCATTGTAACATTTTATGGTTTTTATGTATTTTTGTATTATTATTGCAGAAAAGGTAGGTTGGCATGATTTTGGAGAAAAGATTATAGATTTTGCTCAAGTACAGAACATACGAGCTTACCTATGAGTCATAGCCCAAGAAATGAGTCGTAGGGTGATCTCGTGACCAGAAACAAAGAGTAAAAATCAGAAATATGCTAAGTGGATGTCAGCCTTACGAGGCTACCCTATGAGTCATAGGTCTCAATATGAATTATATAGGTTGAATCATAGCAGAAAACAGAGAGCCAAAACTTTGGACCAAAAACTGAAGGCCTAGACTACAAGAGGAGCATACGAGTCATAGTTGAAGCAATGACTCGTACTGGTGGGTCATATTAATTAATTCTAAAATGCTAAACAACTAATACAAGGCCCCGATTACAACTCATAGGTAACCCTACGAGTCGTACATTAAAACTTGGAATTTTGTGCATTCTCAATGTAATGTTAGTTGGTTTTGTGTGATTTTGTGTTATATTGGCAGGATTTTAGATTTGGCCTTGATTTTGGAAAGAAATACAAAAGTTGCTAAATATTGATGCAGTACGAGACCCTTTATGGGTCGTACACCATTCTACGAGTCGTGAAGTGGGTTTCATGAACAATTCCAACGAGAGGTTGATTTTTTGGAGTTGGTTTTACAAACATATAGATGAGTCATGAAATGATTTACAAGTCATAGAAGATGGTTCGTTCCCTGACGATCGAAGATTAGAACTTTCTGAAGATTCATCAGATAAAACCCCCTTACGAGCCGTAAACTACTTGACGAGTCATCGAGGGGTGTCGTAGACTTGAATTCTTATTTTCTAGCAGCTTTATACGAGACCTCGGTTATCGGCTATGGAATGCAATATGACCCTTAAACCCCTCTCGTATGATGTGCCAACCAGTTGTCCTAATATGTTTAGGGTTTTGTATTTTACTTAATATAAATAGGTTTTTTTAGGTTATTTTTCATAAGTTTTCTCATAGTACTTAGGGAACTCAGTAATTAGAGAGAAAAGATAGTGAGATTACATTAGAGAGTCTTTGAGAACACTTGTAATTCAATTTCATCATTAATCTTGTGATTCTCTTTGAATTTTGATTTGCTTGTTCTTAATTAAATTGTGTAAGTGTTCAATTATATTTTTCTAATTCATGATTCTTGCATCTACACAAAGCATAAGTGGCGAAATTGATATGTTATCAAAATACAACATATTTGATGCCTAAAACAAAGGATTTTGCAAGTCTTTAATGTGACTTTTTATGGTTTTTATGAGTCTTGTGTTTATTTTTGCGGAAAATATAGGTTGGCTTAATCTTGGGGAAAAATAGCAGATTTTGTAAAATTTGAGGACCAATGAGACCCACTACGAGTCAAAGCCCAAGCTACGAGTCTTAAGGGATGGCTAACAACTTCCAAAAATCAAAATCTAAGAAATTGAGGTTCAGCCATATGAGCCTAAGGTACAAGTCATAGACCAGGCAGCGGCTTGTAGTATAGATCGTAGCATCAAATCCAAAATACCAAGTGCTAACTACAAAAGCATGATTATAACTTGTAATTTACTCTACGAGTCATACCTACGAGTTGTATATACTGCCAGCTGGATTTTCTATTTTATTGTAAGGGTCTTTTTTAAATAGTATAAATAGTTTATGATAGGTTTTTTTAGGAAACTTTGGACGAATGAGATTGTAGAGATTATTCTTAGAATATTATATAGAGCTTTTTCTAAGGTTTAGCGTAGATATGTAGGGTTTTACTTTGAAGATCTAATTTGAGGGTTTGAAATAATTTTTAATTCAACTCCATTTTTCAAGTTTGTGATTTAAACATTGAGGTGGTTTTTGTTCTTTATTTTCTTTTGATAATTTTTCAACCATGTTTATTTTATTCATTATTTATGATTTTGCCCTAGCTATGAGTAGCTAAACCCCCAAAACTTGGGGTTATGAGAACCATGAGTACCTAGCTTTTAATAACTTAGATTATTTGCATTTCTTTGAATGGGTATTTGCATGTATTGTCCATTTTCATTCATTTTGAATGTTGTTTGGTGGTGGCCAACACCAAACTCCGCCTAGTGTCATGATCCCGACCAAAGTAGTGATGAATAGGAAAAGAAACATAGATGACATGATTCAATTGATGTGTTCTCATATAATCAACCAAACTCGACTAAGGAGCAGCTGACTAGGACAATGAATAATGGTTATTTGGCATACCATGGTAGCCAACCAAGAGCCATGGTGAAATTTGACCTTCAACTTTACAAGAGGGCTGGAAGAACCTAAGTGACCATCATGCATGTTATACCTCAATTAGGGTTATGTTATTCGGGGTATTTGAGTTAGTGAATCATGGGAAACACAATTCCGAAGTTGCTCCCTAAATTGGTTGTTTCTTAGCTCTAGTAGTATAGTGTTTTTATTTGTTTCACTTCAAATTTCAACCCCCCCTATTCTAGAGAATATAGTCAATTGGTGCATAAAATGATTGTTGGATAGTCAATTTGGTCAAACCCCACATTCCCTGTGATTCGACCCTAGCCCCTAGTTAGGTTTATACTTGTTAACGACTGCTTTACTATTGGAGCATGAATATCAAATTTTATGGCACCGTTGATGGAGAATGCGGCTAGGTTTTTGACCTAATCACTAACGGTTAATTCAAGTGTCAGTTTCTAGATTCTCTTTTATTTTATTTATTATTTTTGTTAGCTCTTTTGGTACGAGAACATTGCAAAAGTCTAATTTCTATCCCAGCCAAATTTAGATATTCAGCAGGATACTAAGCAATAGGTGGGGAATAAATTTTTATCACAAGTGATTTACTTCAATCACTATAGAGAAGTGTTGTTTCTATGGTCATCCATCTGAAGATTGTCGCTCCTATCTACAAAGTTTGTCACAAATATGTAGAGAATTTATGAGAGCCCGATATCCAACTTTGGACATGATATCCCTATAGGTCTTTCCAATAACTCACCAATGTGATGCAAAAAAAGTGGTGGTTTATGCTTCCTGAAGGTGTGTGCACTAATTGGGGAGAGGTGCAAAGAGTGTTCATAGCAAGTTTCTATGATAAACATTATAAATCCCAACAGTAGGATCAAATCATAAACTTCCGACAACTCCCTAATGATTCATTAAGTGCAACATAGGAAAGGTATATAGGGTTGATGGAGAAGGTCTAAAATCATGGTCTGCCAGATGATGAACTAGTGATGAGCTTCTATGGAGCACTAAACTCTACGCAGCAAGCTCAAATGGATGCTTTATTTGGAGGGGATTGTTGGTCCCTTTTGAAGAAATTATTTGCTAAAGTCACTAAATATATGGATAAGTTTTTTGCCATTTATTAGATTTGCCAACCACTTCATGAGCACCCAGTTGCCCAAACTAGTACGTCAGGGGACCATTCCAACCAAGAAGGTATGAATAAAGAAAATCCTTGGTTCAAGCTACCAAATCAACAATGTGATGTGGGTGAATCTTCCAAGATCGAGGGCATGTTTGGAAAATTAATCAAGAGAATGGACACACAAGAGAATGATACGGGAAATTAAGTTTGATATGATCAAGGTGAACTATAAAGTGGACCAACAAGCATTGCCAATTCAACAACTTGATGACAAGTTTTATCTTTTTTCTACTCAATTGGAACCTATGCGATGTGATCGAAGGAGAAGTGAAAGAAATGGTGATAAGGGAACATCAAACCATGAGGAAGTCTAAGTACTCATGAATGACTAAGTCGAGCCACGATGTTAAACAAGATGCTTCTTGGGGGGCAACCCAAGTACTTTTCAGATTTTTGGATTGTTTTGAGTTCATCTTGATTGTTTAAATTTTTAGGTAGTGGGTTGATTTTTTTTTATTTTGAATACATTAAATCAGTTGTGTTGTTTGAAGAGTGGTTCACTTTAAGATGTTAGTTTGAAGGTGTTAATAAGGGCTGAAAGTTCGAAGAGAATAGCCTTAGAAGCAATCGCTACGACCAGGCCTACGAGTTGCAGCTTACACTGTGACTCATAGTCATGCCTCATAGAGGTTAACAATGTTTGATTAAAGTTGGCACATACACGATGAGCCAACCTTATGATTCATAGCCTATTCTAAGAGTCATAAGTAGGGTTCGTAGTGCCCAGGTATGGTTACTGAATTTTTCTAAGTGTTAGGGTCTGCTACAAGACCAGGACCTATGGGTTGTAGGAATCCCTATGACTCATATTCGGGGTCTCATAGACCTGACTCAGTGATTTTAAAAGTCCGCTTGATTTGTTAAAAAAATGGCTCAAATTTCAGTTTGACCACAAAACACAAACCTAATCCCCAAATTTTCTCCCAAAATGTTTCTCAACTAGTTTTATTCCTTTTTTTTAGCATACTCACGTCATTTTCAGGTGAATGTTCGGCAAAGCATCCAACACTTAGGGTTTCAGCCTCTTTTTTCTCATTGCGTTTAAGTGTTCATCATCTTCTCAAAAGTTATGTTTCTTCGTTAAATTTTGCACACATACTTTAGTGTCTTTTGGAATTCTCATATGATTGTGTGTTTTAAACTAGTAGTCAAAGTATCCAAAGAAAGTTGATGCATAGAAATGAGAATTAGGGTTATGACGGTCACAATTCCCTAAAGTTTGTCCTAATTATGGAATCTCTCTTGTTGGTTGGTTGTGAGGGTGATATCTTGCCATATTTAGTGTTGATTGCGTGTGTGAAATGAATTTTTGATGGTTGATTAATTGGTAGATTCATGGTGGGATAGAAATTTTGTTGTGGTTGTGCCTATGGGATAGAAAGTGGTGGTTTGGGAAATCCGTTATCTATTTATGCATCTAATACCTTTGAACTTCCATGTTTGTGTGTTAATGCTGCTGTTGTGAGTTTTGGGATAGATGATTTTTTGGAAATTCTTGAATGTGTTGGGAAATTGATGATTACTTGATAGGATTTTAGATTGAATTATCATGATTAGGGGTCGTCGGATATTATTGTGCCTTGCTTCAATTTCTGTTTGAAATCTTTGGTTATTGATTATGGTACATGTGTTTGTGTTGAAGACACCACTGGTGTGTGCTATTCCTTGCTATGAGGCCTACTTACCACTCATAGAACGACCTACATGCCGTAGTAGCCCTTCGTAGGGAATAACAATTACCTATGGTCCCTAACACTTACCATACAAAACCCACCTATGGGTCATAGTGTCCACTACGAACCATATAGGGGTCTCATGAACATGCCTTTCATTTAAAAATGTTACTAGAAATTGGTAGGAGACAGCTTACGACTATGAGTCGTACTTGTGCCTCATACCTGTTTTGAGTTTGATTTTTTCTCAGGTACCTTGGGACTACGAGGACATAGTACAACTCATAGGTCACCCTAGAGCTAGTACCTCAAGTTCAACTATAGCCTAGACCACCTAGGAGGAGAGAGATCCCCAGGAATAGACCGATGTTGGTGCTTGAGCACCATATGTTTGATACTTTTGACCCCCATGCTTAATACTTTTGGACACTTTGTTCTCACTACTATTTCTGGATACTCTGTTTTTATTATTGTTTTGGATAATTTTGTTTTTGTTACTATTTGGATGATATGTTTTTGTTTAGTTTTATTATATATATATCTACTCTGAGGATAAAGTATCGCTTTTTGGTGGGGTATAGAAAGTTATGGACTAGGGTGAAGTCTAAGTAGCTTTTAGTTCATAACTATCCTAATTTTGATATCCCAAGTTTTTCTTGCCATGCTTCTTTTTTATTGTGGATGATTTTACTTTTATGTTTAATCAGCATGTTTAGGTGTTTTAGATAACTTGTGGATATATGGCGATTAATACTTTCAGCATATATTTAGTTTTGAATGATTTTATTGAATATGTTGAAAAATGGGTACCCAAAATTTTTTTGTTGATTGTTGATTATACTTGCGATCTTGCATGTGATTGGTTTGGAAATGTTTGTTCTGATGAAGTGAAGGCAAGTTGATACTTGAAGCATAACCTGTGAGTTATGTTGATTATGTATGCAATGTCATGTGTGTGAGAACTAATTTTGTCAAGTTCATGCAGTGTATACTGATTCAGAACTTGCCCTATCACTCTAAGTTATACTGGAGATTTTTTTTATTAGGAAAGGATCTTAGGCCATTGTTCTTTAAAATTTGTCCACTTTTGCCTAAATGACTCACCAAATGAAACGTTTACCCTTGTCTCGAATGTTTGAGCCTTACATGTACCTTTTCTTTCTTGATATCTAGCTAGCCTAACCTTGTCTAGGTGAAATACCTTGATATTGGCCCTGGTCTATCATTGAACATTTGAACTTTGATTGAGGCAAAAAGCCTAAGTTGTGGGTGGCTACCAAAAGTGCCCCTGGTTTAGGGAATGGATATTGTGTACTTTACCTTAGGCCAAAAGCCTAAGTTGAGGGTGGCTAATGTTGTGGTATAGTAGCAAAAATGAGGTGATTAGTTGAGAATGAAAGAAAGAATGGAAAATCATGTGCCGGTTGAGAGAAAAGTTGAAAATGGTTGCCTTAAAATGAGAAGAATAGCAAAATAAGTTCAAAAATAAGGCACAAGCTAAAAGATGAAAAGAAAGTACCCGAAAAAGCTTGTAAGTTAAGAATAAGGGAGGACAAAGTGAAAATGTTGGTTATTAAGGTTAAAGTGTTGTAAAATGTGGTTCAAGGATGACTTTTAGTCACTAATTGCCTAAAATTACCTTACTGAAGCCCCATGAGCCTACGTTACAAGCCTATGAAGTCCTAAAGTTATCTTGATCCAACTAGTCAATAGTCTGAAGTTTGAATATATAGCAAGCCTATGATATTGGTTATCATGTATCAATCTCGTTTGCGAGAGTGAGTATGCTTGCATAGTCCCTCAATCTTCTTTGATTGCTTATTGAGTGAAATAGAGGGACTTTTTTTCTATGACGGCATTTGCATGGCATGGTTAGTATATGACTTGTTCAGCAATTGTGGACTATTGAGACTCCTTAGCTTTTCATAGTTGGATTGTCAAATGTATCATTTTGTCTTTATTTGCTTAGTAGTCATACAATTAGGTTTTGAAAATGCTAGTTTGGGTACCTGAGCTGAAATTTAGAGAAGTATATGCCATTAGAATGATTGTTATGTATTACTTATTATCTAGTTAGATAGATTCATCACTTGATGAAAAGCAATAGTTCTAAGTTGAGGGTGTTGATGTGCTGCCAAAATACAACACAATTGATGCCTAAAACAAAGGATTTTACAAGTCCTAAATGAGATTTTTTATGGTTTTTTTATGTGTTTTGTGTTTGTTTTTGTAGAAAATACAGGTTAGCTTAATCTTGAGGAAACATAGCAGATTTGTTGAATTTGAGGACCTATGAAACCCACTACAAGTCGTAGCCCAAGCTACAAGTCATAGGGGATAACCGTAGTGATTAATAGCTTCAAAAAATCAAAATTTGAGAAAATTGAAGTTCATCCATAGGAGTCCAGGGTACAAGTAGTAAACTAGGCAACTACTTGTAGTAAGGATCATAGTAGTAAAATCCAAAATGCCAAGTGTTGACTATGAAAGCCTGATTATGACTCGTAGGCCACCTTATGAGTCATACCTATGAGCCATATCTGCTGTTAGCTAGATTTTCCATATTATTTTAAGGTTCTTTTTTAAATATTTTATAATAGGTTTTTTTAAAAGAATTTGGACAGAGGATATTTTAGAGATTATTTTTAGAATATTGTAGAGAGCTTTTTCTAGGGTTTACTATAGATACTTAGGGTTTTACTTTGAAGACCCAATTTGGGGATTTGAAATCACTTGTAATTCAACTCTATTGTTCAAGCTAGTGATTTCAACATCAAGGTAGTTTTTGTTCTTCATTTGCTTTGGGTAATTTCTCTACTATATTTATTTTATTCATTGTTTGTGATTTTGCCTGGCTATGAATAGCCAAATCCCCACAACTTGCAGTTGTGGGAACCATGAGTAGGTAGCTTTTAATATATTATTTGAATTTCTTTAATTGGGTATTTGTATGTATTGACCATTTTCTTTCATTTTGAATATTGATTGGTGGTGGCCAATACCAAACCCCGCCTAGTGTCATGATCCCGACCAAGGTAATGATGAATAAGAAAAGGAAAATGGATGATAGGGTTAGATTGATATATTCTCATCTAATTAACCAAACTCAACTATGGAGAGGTTGACTGGGACAATGGGTAACGATTAGTTGGCACACCTTGGTTTCTGACCAAGCGCCATGGTGAAATTTGACCTTCACCTTTACAAAAGGGCTGGAAGAACTTAAGTTACAATCATGCATGCGATGTCTCAATTAGGGTTATCTTATTCGAGGTATTTGAGTTAGTGAATCATAGGGAACACAACTCCCAAGTTTCTCCCTACATTGGTTGTTTCTTTGCTTTAGTTGTATAGTGTTTTTATTTGTTTCTCTTTAGTTTCAAACCCCTCTCCCAATTCTAGAGAATATAGTCAATTGGTACTTGAAATTATTGTTGGTGAGTAAATTTGGTCAAAACCCAAATTCTTGTGGATTCGACCCTAGCCTCTAGTTAGGTTTATATTTTATAGTGATCATTTTACTATTGGAGTGTAACATCATAAATTGACAACTAGGGTTGTGATTACTATGAAGAACTAACAAGGTAAAATTGGATAATTCATAATTCTTGGACAGTGTGGATGCATGTATTAATTAACTCTCTTCTTCTTGCATGATTTGTTACGATGGCCAACATTAGACCTTCCTATTGTTACTGACTAGACCAAGGTAGTAATGAATAGGAAATGAGATTAATTAACAGGATTTAATTATTATGTTCTCATCTAATCAACCAAACTAGGTTATGAGGAGGTTGTACTGGGACTAACAGATAAGAGTTAGTAATTCACGATATGGAGATAGGCCAATTCACATATTGAAATTCACTACTCACCTTTGACCAAAGGACTTAGTAAACATAACTTACCATCCTGGATCCTACACACTAGAAAAGAGTTAGGTTATTTGGTGATACAAAGTTGGGTAATCATGGGGAACACAATATCCTAGTTTCTCCCATGTTGATTTCACTCTTATAGTAGTTATTTTAGTTTTATTGTCCATTGACTATTACAACCCCTATACCTTTTAGGTAATTAAGTTGGTTGACTACTCAAATTGCAATTATTGAATTCTCTTGAGTCTACGTATTCCTTATTGGTTCGACCCTAACCTTAGTTAGGTTCTATTTCTTAACAGTGACCGCTTTATCCTCTACAAGGAGGTGTAACTTAGGTGACATCAAGATTTTAGTGTTGTTGTCGGGCAATAAGGCTAGACTTAGTTAATTTAGAGTAATTTGGGTGTTAATCCTTATTTCCCAGATTTTACATTTTGTTTTTATTTTTGTTTTCTTTGAAGGGAGTAAGTGTAGTGTATGTCCAATATACGAAGTCAAGGTAGACCCTTGACTCTGTTTCACCTAGAGATTCACAGAATATTGAAGAGAATGGCCTACAATAACGCCAATAATATGTCCAATGCATCTCTAAACAAGAATGAGAATGAAAATGCTGATCATGAGTACCCACATCCTCTTGAGGGCGTTGCTCCACAGCCTCAGGATTGTAATGCCAATTCTTACCTATAGAACTAATACAGGCTGAATCCTATGTCTACGTAGGTAACTGGAGCTATTGTGTTGCCACCACAACCGTCAGACATAAAGTTCATAGTCTTGAGTGGTTTGTTTTAGATGTTGCCGAACCGTGGGCTATTTGCAGGCTTGCCATCGCAAGATCCTTATAGCCACCTACATAATATTGCATTCATCTACAAAAGCATGATGGGAACATAGAATCTGTCTATGGATATTGTGGGACTTCGTATCTTCGTCTTTTCTCTTATAGTTAATGCAACAATATGGCTATCTGATCTTCTACAGAGTTTGATCACTAGTTAGGCTGACTAGCAAAAGGCCTTTTTGGAGAGGTACTTCCCTGGATAGAAAAAGCTCAAGTCGAAGGACTAGATCAATAACTTTGAGTAGCTTCCTACTGATTCGATCAGTACTACTTGGGAGCAGTTCACCAAATGCTTAAGGAATATCTCAAATCACAAGATAGTAGATGACACCTTGGTGGAGATCTTCTACCATGCCCTTGATTAGAATAGTCAGGCTTGTGATGACACTATCATAGGTGGAATGTTCTTGTGTTAGCCATTTTGTAAGGATCACAGAGCGGATGGAGAAAGTGGTCAAGACTAATCATCCATAGGGGTAGAGAGACAAAATATCAACCAAAAGTTTATCTGTTGTCTGTGCTGGTTCGGAGAAAGTAAAGATCAATGAAGAAATCATGCAACAGCTTTCCTGAATTCACACAGGTATTGAGGTGATGATGAAGTAGAACCTAGAGTCAATGCAGTGGTTCATCAACCTCAGCGTGCACCCATGTATGAGGAGCCTTATTATGATGAGGACGCATATTTTGTTATTGATTAGATATGCAGTTTTTGGACCAATGCAGTCCAATCAAGACTATTGGTGCCAAGGTTAAGGAAACCAAAGTTGGAACTTCAACAGAGATAGAGCTCGCAGGGACAATCGCAGAGGGTATTATGATAGGAAGAGAGGTCCAGAGAGAAATGCAGATTAGGGTCGCAGAGATGGCTTCAAAAATGTCCCCTATATGTCAATGCATAACCACTACGCAAGTGCTAGTAGTTTAAGGATAGAAGAGATATTTGATCATGTGTTGAACAAAGCTAAGACACAAGTTAAGTCTTTAAGAGGTATGAAAATAGAGATTTTCAGCTTCAATCAAAAAATTGAGTCTCATTCTCTGGCTATTATATAGCTTGGACAACAGTTTGGTCAAGTGTCGGCGTAACGTAATCAACGCCAAAGGGGTACACTGCCTAGCAACATAGTTCAAAATCGTACAAATGAAGGGCAGTGTATGGCAGTTACTACTCGGGGTGGTAAGAACACCATTGGTGCTCTTATGCTAGTTGATGAGGATGATGTTTGAGAGAATATTGTTATCGACAACTATGTAGATATAGGAGATGATCATGGCAAGCATGGGGTGACTGAAGTTGCTGATGTGCCATAGAAGTTAAACCCCATTCCTAGGACTCCTCCTCCCTTCCCTTAAAGAATTAAAAAGAGGGAGGAGAAATGCAAGTTCAATCACTTTATCTCCATGCTTAACCAAATCTCCCTCAATATCCTTCTCATTGATGTAGTGGAGAAGATTCTAGGGTATACGAAGTATAGGAAGGACCTGGTTACTAAAAAGTGCACTATGAGTTAGGAGCTCTCCCAAGAGCTTCAGCATTGCAGTGCTATTGCTATGAGGTACTTCGTTCAAAAGTGAGAAGATCCCGGTGCTTTCACCATACTTTGCACCATTTGAGATGCATAGTTCAGATGGGAACTATATGATCTATGTGCCAACATTAATCTGATGTCCCTTGGGATTTATAAGAAGCTAGGATTGGGAGCCTCTACTTCAATGAGCATGTGGTTATTGATGGACGATTACATGGTGAAGAAGCCTATGGGAATACTATATGATGTATTGGTCAATGTGAAGAAGTTCATATACCCTTCAAACTTTGCGATCATAGATTACAAAGTTGACTTTAACGTCTTAATCATCTTGGAAAGACTGTTCCTAGCCACTGGGTGAGCACTAATGGATATGGAAACTGATCAACTCAGGTTCAGATTGAACAACGAAGAGGTCATTTTCAATATATGTTAGTTTGTGAAGCGTCCAGATGACTTGACTCACAAAGTATGGGCAATTGGTGAAGTCTGAGTGACCACTTTGTCTAAGTCATGCCGCAACAATAAAATCAAGTGTTACTTAGGAGGAAACCCAAGGTTTTTGATGTAATAGTGTAGTTGTAGGTTTATTTTTAAATTTTGGACTCATAGGTAGTTTATTGTATTGTATTATGACTGTAATTTTGGATATTGGGTTGGTTGCATATAGGGTAACAGTATGTTCTATGAAAAATATAGAGGTATAGGCTATGTTAGCCATTTTTGGCTGAGAAGAGCATCAGGAAGTGTCTCTACGACTTGTTCTATGGGCCGTAAAGTGACCATCTTGTAAAGGTTTTAAGTGAGCAAAAGGTTGTACACTCCAGTCTATGAGCCAACTTTATGATACATGTATATAAGTACGGGTCGTGAATGAAGCTCGTAGACCCCAAGTAAGTTTCCTAAAATTTCTCTAAGTGTTGAGATTTCTACGACCAACTTTATGAGTTGTAGATCACACTATGACTCATAGACTGGTCCATGAAACCCAGTCTTGAAATGTATGGTTTGGATGTTCTATGAAACCATAGTTCATGAGCTATAAAACACCCTATGGCCCATAATCGGTGTTTCATAGAATCCAAGCCCATCAAATTTCAATTGACCTAGTCAAGGTATAAATGATGGTATCAAATTATTTTAACCCACTTTCTAACCTAATTTACAAATATTCCCGGCCAATCTCACCCCCACGTGATTTCGACCACCGATGGCGACCATACCCCCATTTTTCAATGATTTTCTAGCGAGCTAGGGTTTAGTGCCTTATCACCTCCTTCATCTTCTATAACTTAATCACACAACTTGGTAAGTGTTTGGTTGATTTAAAATCTTTAATTTACATATTCTTGTATGATTGAATTGGAAATTATGTTAGGAATAGTAGTTCAGAAATGAACTCGGGGTTTGAATTTAACATGTGATAATTGAATTTGGGTTGTCCTTGTTTGAATGTTTGTCTAAGTCCAGAATTGGATATCTTTGCTTAAGTGTATATTTTGAATGGTGTAATTGGTGCCTATTGAATCACTCACTATGTATAATGAATTGATTTTGTATGTGAATTGGTGGTAATGACAGTGTGGATTGTTGTTAAGTAATTGTGTGGATTATTGTTAAGTAATTGCTCGTATGTGGTCAAAATAGTTGGGGAAACATGCTTAATCACTTTCGATGGGGTATATACATTGAATAACATGTTGTAGTTCTAGTTGTGGTATGAAAATTAGGTGGGTGGGGTGTTTTGCTTTGATGCTGGTAAAGTAAAGGTTGAAAAAGTCATATGGGATCCATTCTGATGGGCTTAGAAACTCTGGTAACTAAGTTTCTTGTCTATGAGTAGCTTTTAGGACCCGTGGATTATCATTCCATGAGTTGTAATTAACCCTTGTACAAGATTCTAGTAACTTAAAGTTTTTGAGTATCCATCAGACGAGACCTTCTACGAGTTGTCGAGCACTTTATGCTTTGTAGACAGGTCTCATAGATCCTTGCCTAGATTAAATTCACACACTTAAATTATCTATGACTTGTAAACCATTGTACGAGTCATACCTGGTCTCTTAGACTTTTTTAGTGATAAAAATTATTTGGACTACTATTTTACGAAGGCTCTTTACGATTCATAGTACCAACTACGGCCCGTAAAGGTGCTTTTGTAGACCCTTCTGCAACTTAATCTAAATTATTTTTGCATTTTAATTTTTGATTTATAGGGCTAACCAAGTTGCGCAAATGTTCATATTTCAAGTACTATGGCCCCAAAAGCCAAAAGTGATAAGATCCAAGCCCTATAGAGGAAGCTCAGAGATAAGTCTTCGAATGATAAGTAGGCCACCATACTGAGTGGCTCACTAGAAGACCTTGGGGTCAACTTGGACCCACAGGCAGATCAACCACAAATTAGGGTTGCTGCCAGAGCTGGGCAGGCTTAGGCTCTTGTCCTTTCCACTCCCTAGTCTGATGAAGGAGGCAATGATAGGAGTAATTCACCACAAATGACTCCATCCAAAGAGGAATCCATCTCTGAGGCAAGGTTCGGAGATGTATCAAAGATGGAGTCATCCACATTACCTCAATCATCACCATCTCTTTCTGATGCCCTTACTAGTCGGCGGTGCATTGAGGGCATATAGGATATCTATATAGATGGCCAGCAGTAAAAAGAGTGGGTCAAGCCAGGCCACTCCATTTATGAGGAGCCTAGAGTCATCTCATATAGACTCAATTGTGTCCCTGGTTTATAAGATATGATGATTCAATACGTACTTCAGTGGTTTAATCACTCACTTGGAGGATACTCAATAACTATGGTGAGTGAGTTCTATTCTTCACCGCAGCCACAGTACACAACACTCTTTCTAAGGGAAGAAGCCCCTTGCTCAGTCAATCTGATTGAGATGAGAGTGAGGGGCTGGTAGGTGGATATATCGAAGATTACTATCCAATGAATGCTTTTTGGACTAGAGTTCCTTAAACCGAGATCCACCGTAGAGTTTGACTACAGGGTAGGGCAGATGAGGGACCCACTAGTGATGAGAGATTCAAAGCGATGAGCCAGCTTAATGAGATATGTGTCTGGTTTATTGCTGAGCAGGGTCCAAAACCTACCTGGGTCGCCAAACACTTGGAGCCTATTGTCAAGTCTTCACTTAGTTTCCCAGCCAACTTTTGGTGGGCGATTGTTCGATCATGCATCCAGCCTATTCTTACTAATACTACATTGATATTGGATCATATAGTACTAGTTGCCAGCATCTTGTATAGTTATGTATTGATTGGGACTACCTTATAATCGAGCAGATTCAAGAGGATGCCCTGAAAAGATTTACCTCCATCCTATTCCCTTGCTTGATATATAGTCTCTGTCTAGAGTCGAGAATTGAGAGTTTGCACCAATTGGACCAGCTGATTGAGGCCCAGGTACATTGGATGCCAGCCTGATCAAGACTAAAGAGAACCTAGTAGAACTTCAGCGAGCATAGCGTGTTCCTATTCCAGAGATGTTCTCCTCAGTACCACCGCCTGAGGGTTCACAAACTACAGCCATTATTGCTACTACTGAGGATAAGCCCCTATAGCCATAGGCACATAAGGAGAGGGTGCCCACTACTTCTAGTCCTGCACCACTACATCATCATAGTCTACTCATGCAGGCATGGTTTACGTGTCCACTACAATTGACTCAGTTTGTTCATCAGATCAGGCCATGGTCTACAGGCCATTTCAGACATGGAGGGTTGCATGCAGACATTCACGATCGCTACTATTTAGGACCATATCTCTACCATAGATGCTCGAGTTTAAGCCTTCAAGGTAAAGGTATAGCAAAGCTTGAGCACGACCTGGCCCAGCCATCATACTTGACAGCCATCAGACTTGACGACCCTTCAGACGGATATCCAGCAACTTTGGGCCGATATGATAGCAGCACCAGTTGACTCCTAGAGACTACACCCCCCGATGCCATTAGTAGATCTCTTTGCTAATGATGAGCCTATCCAGTCTTCCTACAGGAAAAGATCCAACACAGAGAATGATAATTCTGATGCCAAATGATTTTGTATGGGGGTTTATAGAGTAGTAGGAGATCGATCTTGTCTTGAGGAGGTCGAGACAGGAGGAGGAGAGATGACAGGATTGAGAGCATGAGAGTATAAGGGGTGCCGGTCCATCCGTAAAGAGTGCTACTATTGAGGAGATTGCCCCACATGAGAAGGATTGTCAGACTCAACGACACACTAATTTTTGGCGCCCAGGTAAGGTTTTTTTGACCCCTTAAGTTTTATTTTTCTTTGATTTTGTGCATTGGGGATAATGCATATCTTTTTCGATGTGGCGTTGGCAGTTATAGGCCTCAATAAAGTATGAGTATCTTGGGTCCATAACTATCCCAATTTTTTATCTTAGGGATTTCTTTCATCTGTTTTTTTTCTCCTTGGATATTTATGTTCTGTTGAACCAGAATGTTTAAGTAGTATGTGTAGCATATAGTACTAATACATGTGGCATATAGCATGTTTTCTTATTTTGTCTAAAAAAATAATACCACTAATAATTTTGATTAGTAGTCTAGATAACAACCATGCATGTTTAGGTGTGGTGATAATGTGTGTTCTAATAAGTGAGGATAAATTAAGATAAAAAGCATAATCTGAGAGTCTTTTGTTGGTAATGTAGTCAGTGCTATGTGAGTCTGAGTTTAATTGTAAATTCATGTGTTTTGTACTAATTCAAATCTTGCTCTATTTATGTAAACTAGACTGTAGATTAACTGGATTAGAAAAGGATCTTAGTCCATTGTTCTTAACAGTCCACTTAGCCTAAATGATCAATCAGAATTGCAATGTATCCCTTGTTTCGAATGTTTGAGCCCAACAAGTGTCTATTCATTGAAAACACCTGTTTAACCTAGCCTTGTTAGTTGTGAAATTCTAAAATTGGCCTTGGTTCTTCCTTGAACATTGTGCACCTTGACTGAGGCAAAAACCCTAAGTTGAGGGTGGCTACCAAAAAGTGGCCCTGGTTTTGAGGATAGATATTGTGTACCTTAACTCAGGCCAAAAGCTGAAATTGAGGATGGCTAGTGTATGGGAGAAACACAAATATAAGGAGGTAAGTTAGTGATATACAGAAAGAGGAAAAATCATGTGTTGGATGCAAGAAAAAATAAGTGATGTCGTAGTTGTGAGCTAAAAAGAAAAATAAATAGTAAAAGTAAGGCAAAAAGCTGAAAAATGAAAAAAAAAAATCCAGAAAAGCTTGAAATAGAAGAAAGGGAGAATAAGATGAAAACAATAGAGTTGGTAGGGCAAAAGTGGTGAAAAATGCAGTATCAGGGAGGGTCTTTAGTCACTATATCCCCAAAATACCACACCAAAGCCCTCTTAGCCTACGTTACAAACCTAGAAAGCATAAAGTGATCCTAGTTCAAGTAGTTGAAGGTCTTAATCATAAGTATAGGGACAAGCCTATGGTATTATAAATGATGCATGATTGTCTTTTATAAGAGTAAGTGATTTTTCATAACCCTAGGTTATACATGAAAACATCATTGAGTGTCAGGTATGGGACATCTTTCTGTGAGGGCAATTGCCTTGCATTGTTAGAACTAGACTTATTCAGTGATTGTGGATCGTTGATAATACCTTACTTGTCATAGTTATGTTGTCACATTCCCTTATCTGTGTTGGTCTACTATATGGCTATATGATCCTATTTTGAAAAGGTGGTGTAGGTATCTAAGTATAAAATTTATATGTTGTATGTCATTGGGTTGAGGTCTATGTGTTACTATATTACCTATGTAAATTGATTCTGTCGCTTCAGGACAAGCAACAGTTTTAAGTTGAGGGTGTTGACGTGCTGTCAAAATACAACACTTTTGATGCTTAAAAACTTTAAATTTTATATGTTTTCAATGTGATGTTAGTTGGTTTTATGTGTTTTTATGTTATATTGCAGGATTTCAGGTTTGGCCTTGATTTTGGAAAGGAATATAGAAGTTGCTGAATTTTGATGCAATACGAGACCTTTTACAGGCCGTAGATTATTCTACGAGTCCCAGACCCCATTTGTGGGACACAACTGGGTATATTGTTGTTATTGTAGATCATTCTACGAGTCGTGAAGTGGGTTTCTTGAACAATTTCAGTGAAGGGATAATTTTCTTAAGTTGGTTTTACGAACATGCAAATGAGTCATGGAAAGTTATACGAGTCATAGAAGATGGTTCGTACCTTGAGGATTAGAGATTGGGAGTTTTGGAAGATTTATCAAATGAAACCCCCTTATGGGTCGTAAACTACTTTACGAGTCGTAGAGGGGTGTCATAGACTTGAAGTCCAATTTTTCAGCAGCTTTATACGAGACATCAAGTACGGACCATGTAATGCAATGTGGGTTGTAAACCCCTTTCGTATGGCATGCTAACCAGTTATCCTAATATATTAGGGTTTTGTATTTTACTTATTATAAATAGGTTTTTTAGGTTATTTTTCAGAAGTTTTAGCATAGTACTCAGAGAACTCAGTAATTAGAGAGAGAAAATAGTGAGATTACATTGTTGATTCTTTGAGAACACTTGTAATTCAATTTTATCTTTAATCTTGTGATTCTCTTGAAAGTTGGATTTGCTTGTTCTTAATTCAATTGTGCAAGTATTCAGTTATGTTTTTCCAATTCATGATTCTTGCATCCACAAAGCCTGAATCACTAAATCCATAACTATGGTTGTTAGAATCATAAATAACTAACAAGGTAAAACTAGATAATTTATAATTCTTGGATAATGTGCATGCATGTATTAATTAACTATCTTTGTTTTGCATATTTTTTATGGTGGCCAACATTAGAACCTGCCTAGTGTTACTGACTGGACCAAGGTAGTACTAAATAGGAAAAAAAATTAATTAATAGGGCTCGATTGATGTGTTCTCGTCTAATCAACTAAACTGGGCCAAGGGGAGGTTGTAGTGGGACTAATAGGTAAGGCTTAGTAATGCAAGCTATCGAGATAGGCCAAGTCACATAGTGAAATTCACCTCTCACCTTTGACCAAAGAGATTGGTAAATTAACTTATCGTCCTACATGCTACATACTAGAAACAAGTTAGGTTATCTGGTGATACTGAGTTCGGTAATCATGGGAAACACGATACCCTAGTTTCTCTCCATATTGATTTCACTCTTGTAGTAGTTAGTTTAGTTTTATTTCCCATTGATTATTGCAAACCCCCCCTCCCTCCATCTTTTGGGGAAGTAAGTTTGTTAACTACTCAAATTGCAGATATTGAATTCTCTTAAGTCTATATATTCCCTGTGGGTTCGATCCTAACCTTGTTGGGTTCTATTTCTTGACAACGACCGCTTTATCCTCTAAAAGGAGTGTAACTTGGGCGACATCACTCACATCAAGTCATTAAGCCCTAATCATGCATTCTTTGAAATCATATATTTTGTTTAAAAATCATATACATCATGAAATTCATCGTAATTCATATATAATTAGTCATAATCATCATATAGGAATTATATCCATGCATTGGGAACCATAACTTAAAAGCCCATAGGAAATCATCATAAAATTTGATAAAAACAAGCTTTTGGATTGGGCTTCATGGATGAAACTAATCCACGAAGGAAGCTCTACTTTCACGACTCAAGACTAGGACCTAGATGTGACACGGCAAATGAGAAGTCCGAAGACAACCCAAATAAGCCTCTTGTTCATAACATGGACACATTCATGGTTGAGGAAATAAAATAATCAATAACAAGAATCAAGTAAAAAGGGAAGCAGGACTAAGAGAATATTTTCATAAACATAGAAGCCATAAGAATAGTCAAACTCATAAGCATAAATACATTATAATATCCAACAACACCTCTAACTTGAAATGGAGCGGGGCCTAACACACTTTCCGGGCTCACCCTCATAACATTAAGGATCCAACATAAGAAATAGGTGTTAACATAACATGAAATAAAGTATATACCATCCTCGGAGTTGAGGACTCACCAAAGCTTTCTTGAAGAACCAAAGTAGCCACGTGGAGGATGATCAAAAGGTGCTCCGGTCCCTATATGTTAATATCGTGTAGGTATAGACTATGAGTTAATATGTTTGAATGCACTAAGTATATGAAATGCAATGCAACAAAACATAAGCCAATATAGTCAAAGTGCATAATCGTAAGCAATAGATAAGTATAACCTCAATATAGCATGCATTATCAATACTTGAAGTAAAACATGCTTGTAAGTCATTCAACTTGTATGGTACATATAATAGAGTGGGAAGGGACCTCAACCGACATAGATCAAGTGGGCTACTGCTTGGAATCCAAGGCATGACACCCTATTGACAAGGTTACCGAGGCATGGCACCCCCCGGACAAGGTGATCGAGGCTTGACACTCCCTAGACAAAGTGAACAAGACTTGACACCCCCTCGACAAGGTGACCGAGGCATGGCACCCCCTCATCAAGGTGAACGAGGCATGACACCCCCTCGACAAGGTGACCGAGGCTTAACACCCCCTCGACAAGGTGTGGTCTACTTACCAAGGTAAACCAAACATGATAATATGATAACATGAGACAACTTGTGTAACTTGTAAAATCATAGATATCTTCATGAATTCAATACATACTTGATAGCCCTTAATCATCATATAGTCACTCTACATACAAATCATGTAATAGGTTATCAATACCTTGAGAATTATTGACTTTTTATTTTATCAAACACTTGGTGGGCACATAAGAGTACATGTTCAAATCATGCAAAATGCAAGAGTATGGATCATGAAATAGTGAAATCAATGCTTGTTAGAGTCGTGTAAATCAACCCACAAACATCATGGTAAAAACCCATCATGGGTAACATGTAAATCATATCAAAACCTCACAATAATTCATAGATTTCATAGCTTGAATCATGTATAGTCTCAATAGACAAAGATATTCATGGTATAAGCTCAAAATAGATATTTATGCATAATTAACAATATTTGACAAAATCTCAACGTATTTCATGCTCATATTTCATAATAATAGATATCCATAAGTAATACAACTTGAAATCATGTAATTTTCATAAAATAGGAAGGTTGGACTTTATGGGTGAAAGGACCCAATGGATAAACCCACATACCAAAATTTAGGGATTCCTGAATGTAAATGATGTTCACGCTCCTGTAACAAAACGGTTGCAGTCAGCAATAAACCTAACCAATGTTTAGGGTCGGATTAATAGGGAATACGAAGCTTGACTATATAGATCCACTATAAATCATTTCAAGCATCGATTACTAAAGTCTCTAAGAAAGGGGGGTTTGTGATCCAATATAAAGAGCAAACTATAACACTACACTAATTATGCAAGAAGACGCTCAAATTTAGGGACAAATTGGGAATTGTGTTCCCCATGATTCGCTGACTCAATTATAGACAATATAACCCTAATTAGGAGTTCGCATGCAGGATGGTAACTGAGTTCTTCCAACCCTCTTGTAAAGGTGAAGGTCGAATTTCACCATGGCACTTGGTCAGCAACCATGGTGTGCCAACTAACTATTACACATTGTCCTAGTCAACCTCCCCTTGGTCAGGTTTGGTTGATTAGATGAGAACACATCAATCGAATCATGTTGTCTACTTCTCTTTTTCTATTCGTCACTACCTTGATCAGGATCATGATAGTAGGCAGAGTTTGGTGTTCGCCACCACCAAAGATCAATCAAAATGAAGGGAAATTAACAAAATATGCAAAACCCCAATCAAAGAAATGCACAATGTCTAGGTTATTTCAAGTCAACTACTCATGGTTCACACAACCCCAAGTTGTGGGTGCTTAGCTACTCATGGCTAAGGCAAAATCAACAATAATGAAAATAGAAGACATAGTTGAGAGGTTACCCAAAACAATAAAGAACAAGAACACCTTCAAGTTACAAACCACAAGCTTAGATTAATGGAGAATGAGTAAAAAATAATTTTTTGCAATCCCCAAAGTGGGTCTTTAAATTAAAAAATGAAAATCTATACTAACCCTAGAAAAACCCTTAGAATATTTAAGAGAGAATATTCAAAGTGTGGAACTCAATATTCAAAGTCTGAAGTCTCATTCTAAAACACTATCATTAAGTATTTATACTATTTACAATTTCACACTGAAAAATTAAATAGAAAAGACAGTTGGCAGCAGATACGTCACACAGGTACGACTCATAGGGTGACCTACGAGTCATAATTAGGGTCTCGTAGTCAGCACTTGGCATTTTAGACTTGACTGTTACGACCCATTATTATGAGTTGTTAATTGGGCTACGACTCATATGCTCTTCTCATAGTCTAGACCTTCAGTTCTTGGTCCAAAATTTTAGATCACTATTTCTTGCTATGATCCCATCTATAAGAGTCGTAGTGAGACCTACTAGTCGTAGAGTTGCCTCATAAGGCTGACCTCCACTTAGGAGATTCCTGATATTTGCTCATTGTTTCTTGCTACGAGAGCACCTTATGACTCGTAGCTTGGGCTACGACTTGTAGGATGGCTCGCATGTCCTGCACTTCAGCAAAATCTGCAATTTTCTCCCAAAATCATGTCAACCTACCTTTCCTACAATAACAACATAAAAACCATAAAAAGTCGCATTAAGAACTTGCAAAATCCCTTGTTTTAGAAACCAAATGCGTTGTATTTTGATAGCACATCAACACTCTCAACTTAGAATTGTTAATTATCCTCAAGCGACGACTCAATCTAAGCAGACAATAAGAAACACGTCGTAACTACTCTAATAGCATATACATCATTTAACTCCACTTTAGATGGCTAACTCATTTTTTCAAAACCTGATTGCAGAGCTACTAAGCAGACCAAGACACAAAGATGTATCCGGCAATCCAACTGTGACAAGCGAAGGACACTACTAGAAACTGGGCCTATAGCAACGAATTGCATAGCAACGCGTAGAACACCATTGCCATAGGAGGTCTATTTTTGAAAAGTTGCCAAAATAATTCGGGACATTTAATTTAATGTAGTAACAGAACAGTTGCCACAGAGGTAAAACCGTTGCAATAGGCGTTCTATAGCAACAGTTAAAGGAACCATTGCCAAAAAGTCATCTATGGGAACACTTTATAAAAAATATTATGTATTGCAACGGTTTAATAAATCCTTCTATATTTTCCCCCTCTCTTTTTTGTTAACCCGCCAAGATATTGTTTTTTTTTTCTTTTATTTTCATTTAATCTCTTAAATTTATTTTACTTTTCCTCATAAATTAAACAAAACCCTTAAAAATAAAAAAAAAAACTCCATTTTTCATCTGATCCGGAATTAGCCACAAAATCGAGGAGAAACTCCACATGGCAGGAGATCACAAGAAAGGAGACAAGCACAAGGAAGGACACAAACAAGATGAGCGTAAGGGAGAAATGCACAAGGAAGGATTTATGGACAAGATAAAAGATAAGATACATGGAGAAGAAAGTGGAGAACATTACAAGGATGGAAAGGAGGAGGAGAAGAGCTATATAACATTTCCTGTTTAACAGTGTACTGCAAAGAGCTAGGAAATACACTCAATGTTATTGGACTGTCTTGAAAATTAGGTGGAGAATTCAACAATTCAACTCTAACTGAGTGTAATATATGCGTCTATTAATGAACAATTTCTGAAAATAGAGTTAACAATAGAATGATTCTTGTTTTCCAGGGAAAACAATGAACACATGTTTTACTGAGAAACCAAAACAGTTAATGATTGTTGTTTTCTTGAGTTAAGTTGCTCAGTCAAAACGCAATAATAGGCTACTATTCTTTCAATCCATTTTCTATAATGCACTTGTGAAATATTAAGCCGGATAAGTGCCTATTTGAATTGGTTTATTGTAAGTGCTTTTAAGCAAAAATAGCTTTTATTAAGTACTTTCGTAGTGTTTGGTCAAAAGTTCTTGTTTCTTTTTTTCATTTAAATCAACTACTAATTGTCTTTTTGAATGTGCTTGTCTGTTCTTGTATCTTGGATCAGTAAAGTAGTTTTTGAGTTCAATGTTCGTCATTTAAAAACACTCATTTTGTTCTTTTCTTTAGAACTTGGCTAATCGACAAAAACCTGGATGTGGGAAGGGTACGAGTGTTGACAGATCAAGCACAAATATGACCAAGTACATTAATAAAAATGTTATTTTCATTTCTTGTGCTTGAGCAGCCATAACTATGTGTGTATATGTATTTTTTTAAAAAAAAATTTTACTTAAATTGTTGATCTGCAGTGCCTTGACAAAGAAGTTCAGAGATGTTATGACAGAATTTCAGGTATGGACAAGTCTTGTTTTTATTGCTTTCTCATGTCTTTTCTCTTCAATTTAAGTTGGTTATAAGTTATGTTCTTCCAGACATTAGGGCAAAGGATAAACGACGAATATCGTGAGGTTGTAGAGAGAAGGGTGATCACAGGTTAGGATCCCGAATTTTGTTCCAACAGAAATATAACTTGAGATACCTGCTTATCAATATTTGAATTTCCGTATGTTGATCTAATATATGATTTTATCATGTTGTTATCTCACAATTGAGCAGTAACTGGAACTAGACCAGATGAGAAGGTGTGTGCAAAGTCTTACCATTGATAATCCTAATCTGTGTTGCTTGAACTCTTCAAAAATGTTGACGGGTGTGTGTCGGATCCTTTTAAAATAGTGTATTTTTTTGAAGGATCTAACACAAGTGTGGCAACCTTTTTGGAGAGTCCGAGCAACCTAGATCCTTATCAATAATATTGTTTTTTTTCTAATGTTTATTTTAATGATCATGTTAGACAATCAACAACCTTATAGAAACTGGAAACAGTGAACAAATCTTCCAGAACGCTATCCAAGGAATGGGTCGTGGACAGGTACCTCTTACTACATCATATTGTACTTATCTCTTTTGAATGTTTTAGAATCGACTTTACGTTCATCCACTTTTAGAACCTTTCTCCTTTTTTCTTGTCAACATATTACTTCACTAGGTATGTATAAAATGTAGGGAAAACATGGTTGCAACTTTCATTAATTTGATTGTCATCATTTTTTCCGTTCCTATCTCATCTGGTAATATGCTAAACTATAGGTCTTAAGCACTGTAGAAGAAATTCAGGAAAGACACGATGCAGTGAAGGAAATTGAGAGCAAGCTTCTTGATCTGCATCAAATTTATCTAGATATGGCTGTTTGGTTGAAGCTCAAGTCTACTTGTTAGATAATATCGAATCACAAGTTTGTTTTCAACCCTCCCATTATTTCCTTTTCATATTCCTACCTTAAAAACGAAAGGGTCTCCACTGCTTTGTGTTGAATTTCTCAATGGAAGTTTTGTTCAGGTGACAAATACAATTGATTATGTCCAATAAGGGACTACTGCTCTTCACACTGCAAAGAAACTACAGAAGGGATCTTGAAAATGCATGTGTTTTTTACTTTTCATTTTGGTAATTATAGTATGCATTATAATTGTCCCCATCATTCTCAAATTACAACCTTGAAAGAGTAACAAGGGAGCTTAACTGTTTATCTTTGAGCTAAGCTTTAACATTTTCACGCGAATTGTGCTATCTTTGTCTATAGCCTCCTTCTTGATTATATTCCGTTTTGTTTGGTCACTTCGTTAACTAGCTTTTGGTGTTAACAGTCTGCTAATTGTTCACGATTATGTGGATTATTATATATTAGATTCATAGAGGATTTATAAGCCATAAAAGAACAACTTAGCGCGGATTTTGATATGAATTGTCCCCCTTCTCTTGATACTATGTTGAAAATTACTCCATTCTTTTTTCCTGTTCACTTAGTTTCATAGAGGATTTATAAGCCATAAAAGAACAGCTTAAGGCGGATTTTGATATGAATTTTCCCCCTTCTCTTGATACTATGTTGACAATTGCTCCATTCTTTTTTCCTGTTTTCCGTTTTTTAGTTATTCTCACTGTTCATCAAATAAGTAAATTTTAACAAAGGTAAGATTGCGTACAATAGAGCCTTGTGATCGGTCTTTCCCCAGGTCGTGTGTATAGCAGGGGTGGCTTGCTTTTTTTTTCCTCTTCTTATATGTTGTATTTACAAGGTCAAAAATGAAAGAAAATATAATTATTGTTTTTAACTAGCTTTATATAATTGTTTGTTTTAATGGTTACCAAGCTTCTTGGGATATCCATTCTTAAAGGATTGAAGCAGCTTTCCTAAGTTACTTGTAAGTATTTTATCACCTTCTTATTCCCTTGACATGAAATTTGTAGTACTATGGTGTCCTACCTCTATGCTTGTTAGGAGTCAAAACTTGTGCTGAAACTGTGAAAATTGGTTGGGTAATTTGAAGTTAAATTGTTGAGTGTTGTTTGGGGAATAACTTGAGTAGTTGGGAATGATTCCGGATTTTTACCTTGTCAAAATAGAGCTGAAAACATGTGCCTATTATGTATTCGACAAAATGCATCGAAAATGCGTGCCTATTTTATGTTCGACAAAATGCCTCTGTCCCACCCAATTTATGCATAGGTAAGTTTTCCCTCAGCTTTTTCTTTTTTTTTTTTGTTTGGCCTTTTTTAATCTTATCATTGTTACTTAGGTTTAAGTTTGTGTTAATTTTAAGCTAATTAATGATACATTGTTAAGCTTCTGTGGTGCGTGTTCCCTTTTTTTAGATGGATACTAATCAAATTTCAGGCTCAATTCCTTTGGAAATGGGGCAGTTGAAGGAGCTAAATGTATTGGGTGAGTAAGGTTGATCAACTAAAGAGTAGTTGCTTTATACATATGTCAAATATTTGTTGCTGCTACACCTGAAATCCCTTATAAGTGGAGCTTGTTTGGAGCTATTGTCTATGATGTGTAGTTTTAAGTTTCTCCTGTAAGTAGTATGCACCAAAACTGGAAGAAAGAAATATATTCATTATGCAATGTTTAGTGTAGTTAGATATTTTTTATTTAACACTTTATTATGCTTCTAAAGTAATTTTTATTTATGGTCTTTTATAGGTTGAGAAGATGATCTAGGAGATGATGAAAGCATTAAGACTTTACTTGATGAGATAATTGAGTCAAAAGTTGAAGAAAATGCTTTAACTCAACTCGTTTATTTTGTCGATGTTTTGAAACAATAATATTTTGTTTT
>JAOTQJ010148070.1:0-27856 GCA_025642045.1 Solanum sejunctum
TAGCCCATTGCTCAAGTAGGTCCCCAAACTTTCATATTTAAATCCAATTAAGGACTCCCAAATTCAACTAACTTTTTCCCGCGAAAATTCGCTTAATCCCATACTTCCGCACCATAAGTTAGAAAAACTTAAAAGACACCTCAATCACAATAATTTCCCCAAATGAGCACTTAACGTCTATTTAGTTAATTACGGGGTCTAACAAAATTAAAATCTTACAAAATATTTAGCTAATCATATTAATAATCATATCATATTATACAAAATACTTGAAAGAGAAAGGTGTTTATATACTATAAAAATACAATGTTAGAAAAATTTTCCCGTTTTAGATTAAAAAAAAGTCCATTAATTTAATACTTTTTATTATTACTTTGAATGTGAATGAGAAGAATTGATTCACATTCACCGGGGAAAAAATCCATTAATTGATTACATTACTTCTCATTATTACATTGAACGTAAATGAGAAAATCATTTCATTACCTAGCTAGTTATTTAAAGTGTAAATTTGCTTATTTATTACTCTAGTTATTTCAGTATTTATTGTTGATTTCTTCCATCTTCCACATTAACAGTAATGCTGCACAAGCTTTTCAAGTTTTTGCCTCAATCAGCACGTAGCCAAGAAATGCAACCACACTTTCTCAATCAGGAGGTAGCCAAGACCTTGATAAGAGTTGATGAATTTGAATATCTACATCGTTTTACATCATTATACATCGATTTCAAATTTGATACAACAAATTTGTTTTGATATTCAAAGATCCAGAATATTACCTCAGTGTTTTGGTTTTGATATTCAGACAACTTTGGAGATTATGAAGTTTCCTTGAAAATATGTACATTACTCAACCTCGAGTGACACTTCAGAGCTAGCAGAAAGTCAAGTATATCCTGCTCAGTTAGATAACAAAATATGCTACACACAAATAGATTTCCTTCACTCTCATTAGTCAGCACCAAGATATTGTTGCTTTTCATTGTTCGAACGTTGTTTAACATTATATTGATCCAAATTTTTATTGTTCTGCTATATTTTGTTTTGAGATTGAGTTATAATACATGCCTCGCTTATATAGAAGATGACAAACTTGTAGAATACCTTTATCAAGTGTTTGCTATGTTGTTGTAGCCTAATTCACATTCCACTAAATTAATTTCTGGCATATGTTTAGTTTCAATCTTGATTGCATTAATTTAGATACGGATCGCCATTGAGAACTTTGCCTAATTTCCATTTCTCTGGTAGATCCTAATTGTGATGCTTAGTTTATACATTTTTGAAGTTTGTTCTTATAACGTGGATAAAGAGTGTCCTAGCCGATTAGATATTACAAACATGTAGCTAATAGTTGTGCGTTATATAATTGCATATATTTTGGATGGCAGATGTGGCCAAGTTAAAGGCAATTGGAAAGATACAATGTAAGTGATTCCAGCCAATTTGATGATTTTCTCAACCTACAATGACGTTCTTTTTACTCTGGATACCGAGACGGAAAGCAAAAGACAACACCATTATTGATATTGAGAAAATCGAATTTCTAGACTCGAATGATCAGAGAAAACTATAAATGCAATGTAAAATGTATAGGAAACAGGGGTGAATTTGAGGAGTGAAATTTGTTTGATTAACTTTTTAATGATTTTATTACTGATCAAATGATGTATATTTTCAGTGCCTGGGATGATTATTAACCTTGCCATTTGGATGTTGATAAGTATAAAAAGACAAGTTTTATTTCTTCAACTCTTCAATTCAGCATGTGTTTGTGATCTTAGGCGTATTTATATGCCTAATTAGACATTAATGCCTGTAAATAGAGACAATTCAGAGGGTAAATTCATAGAGTCTAGGCGTTTTAGTGTATTTTTCTCTTATTTTGCTAACATAGGGTCGAGTGGCCGGTTAGTTGTGTTTTTTGCAGGATTTTTCTTTAATTGAGAAAGTTCAGAGTTAAACCCTGATTTGAAGGAAGAACACAACCAAGGAATTGGAAGATAAAAGACAGTAGAAGTAGCCAAAAGACCAAAGTCCATATGGCAGACTTGGTACAAGATTGTGGAAGTTGAAAATGCAGAAAAAGGCGTGAAGCTGAAAGTGTACAAGGTCTGCTTCACGGACCTATCTAAAAGATGTGCAGTATTGCCCAGTCAGCAAATTAGGCGAAAAGTCAGAAAAACAAGGGGTCTGCATCGTGGACTTGAGGACACGATGCAGAAAAGTCGACTTGCGTATTTTTTATTATTATTCTATTATAGACTTCAGGTTTTTCATTCTTATTTTTACGCAAGAACTTTAGAAAGACGATTGAGAACCCTTTTCCCACAGTATTTTGGTTAGTTTAATCGTTAATCTTTGGGTTTTAATGTTTTCAAAGTCATTCATGATGTATTTCACAATCACGAGTGGCTAATGCTAGGGTTGTAGCCATAGACAATGTGTAGTTCTTAACTTTAAACATCTATAAATGGTTTCTTTTGATTATTCCTATGCTATTTTTATCTATACTTCATAGCCTGATCAACTAGGGAGTACATTAGTTGTTCACTCTGGATTCGAGAAATGTTGAAGTGGATAAAACATAGTAGTACAGGGAGCTTGTTCAAAACTGGGAAACTAGGTTGATTCGTGTAAGGGAGATCAGTGACAACTACCTTTAGACCTCGCTCGATTCATAATACGAGAAGATAGCTTTAATGCATTTTTATTGATTTTTCTATCCCTACTCAAGGATATAGTTACGCAGTCAATAACAGTAGGCCGACAAAGTCGTGCAACCCTGTTTAGATAAATTAAACCCCATGAATCAATAATCAAGAAACTAGATATAAATAGACATTGTTAAGATTAGACAGAGGCGTAAAGGTTACAACCCTGGAATTGGCCGTCAATTGATATCTTGTCGTAAGAGTTAGATTAGTTTACTAGAAATTTGTTCTTTACAATTATTTTACTTAAATCCACAACTCTTTTTACTAAAGGCACCATAAACGTGATAACTGAGATTGATTGCTAATAATATCCAAATCCTTTGGCTTCGATAACTCGGCTCTTTAACTAGGGCCGCTATATTATGTGTGAGACTATGTACATTGCATGTGCTAGGAAGCAACAAGTTTTTGGCATCGTTGTCAAGAATTTGAAATGAATTGGTTGATTATCAAAGTTGTATTATTTTATGGTGTTCGCTATATTTGATCTTAGCGGGGTTATTGTGTAGGTAATTGATCATTAAGCAGGAAGATCAAGACTCTTGTTTTCATCAATGAAAGAGGAGAGCAGGAGTTTTGTTTGAAACACTGCCAATTTGAACTCGTTGAGATAGAGGATCAAGAGGATAATAAGGTGGAGGCTAATCCTATTGAAGAGACCATAACAAACAAAAACCCAACACCACCAGCTCCTACAACTGCACCACCACCATCGAGGCCAGTGAGGGATGTGGCAATCCCGAGAACTACCAATGGTACTAGCTGTTTTGTCAAGCCAAAGCTCAGTGGCAGGTGGGAGCTCAAACAGAACATGGTCCAATTGCAACACTCTACTGGGTAGTTCACCAGGCTTCCTCATGAAGATCCACATGTATATCTTCAGAATTTTCTTGAGATTGCTGATACTTTCATTCCTATAGGAGTAAATCATGACTATGTGAGGATGATATTGTTCCCTTTTCACTATTGGGGGAAGCCTGGAGGTGGTTACAAATTGAGCCACCAAACTCCCTAGAATCTTGGGATGATCTGGCCTATAAGTTTCTCACTCAATTCTTCTCATCGGGCAAGACAGCCAAACTCAGAAGATTGATCCTGAGCTTCAAGCAGAGGACTTGGGAGAATCTATATCAAGCGTGGGACAGGTTCAAAACTCTGTTGATCAATTGCCCACATTATTCCCAAGCTAATGAGGTACTGGTCCATACCTTCATTGAAAGGTTGGAACCCAATACCAAGATTCTTCTTGATTCAACTATAGAGGGTCAAGCATTGGAGAAGACATATGATGAATTATATGGTCTTGTAAATAGAATTGATCAAGGCAACCTAGAATGGAATAGAGGATCTAATCGACCAACAGTCTTGAAGTAGCCAGGGTATTAGGAATTGACGCAATAACAAGTCTGTATGCTCAAATGGTAACAATGCAGAACATGATAACCATAAACTTCAATAACTTGGCTTTGGGTCTGCAATAGCAAGCGCAGCAAGCCCCCGTCAATATGGTACAGTAGCAACAACTAGGTTGGGTGTGATGTATGTGGGGGAGGTGATACAACTGAATCTTGCGGAGCTAACCGGAGGCAATAAACTTTGTGGTTAATGCTAACAGAGGGGGCTATCAAGGATTCGGGAACATGTATAACCCGAATTGGAGGAACCACCCAAACATCTCATGAGGTGGCAATCAGCAAAATCATGGGCCACCTCAACAAAGACCACAGGGTAGAAATGCATATCAAAATCAGCCGATCCAGCAGCCTGCAAGACAGGCCAATCGAAACACCATGACAGATACTGAGGTGTTAAGGCAGATCTTGACAAACTAGAATAGGCAAGAAGAGGAGATTTGGAGGCACAAGCAGAATCTGCAGAACTTAGAAATGCAGTTGGGACAATTGGCTAGTTCAATAAATTTTAGGCCTTAAGGGAGCTTACCAGGTAACACTGATCCCAACACAAAACAAGTGAATGCAGTCAGCACAAGGAGCAGAAGGCCTTTAACTAAATTGGTATCTAAGAAGAATAATGGGGATGACCAGAATACTACGCTGAATAATGAGGCTGGCAATCCCAGCCCAAGCACTAATGAGGCAACCCTATTGCTAAAACCTCCTCCTCCATTCCCACATAAGCTCAAAAAAAAGAAGGAGGATGACTGCTTTCAAAAATTCATCGGGCTGCTAAAACTGGTACAGATTAACTTACCATTGATTGATATTTTGCAGGGGATCCTGAAATACGCCAAATATGTCAAGGACATTATTGCTAACAAGACTAAGTGGGCTGAGTATGAGACAGTGGCACTAATAGAGGCTTACAGTTCCAAAATCCTTAATAGATCGCACTTACTAGTGAAATTAAAAGATCTAGTAAGCTTTATTGTGCAAGTAACTATTGGGATTCGTCTGAATCCTAGAGGCTTGTGTGATCTTAGAGCTAGCATGAACCTCATGCCCACTTGTTTTCCCTAAAGTTGGGGCTTGGGAGATCGAATCCCACCACCATTATGTTACAGTTGGCAGATCAGTCATTGGCAAGGTTGGATGGAGTTATCGAGGATGTCTTAGTCCAAATGTGGTCTCTTATTTTTACCGTGACTTCATCATTCTAGATTTCAAGTCGGACCTTGAGGTCCCGTTCATACTTGGGCACCCATTCTTAGCTACAAGAGGGGCATTGATTGATGTCGCAGTAGGGAGGCTCACTATGAGTGCTCACAATTATGTGGAGGTGTTTAATGTGTACAAGGCTATGAAGCTACTAGCTACATATAAAGATATGGTAGCTATCACAGTGATAGGTACTATTGTTTCTGTGAGCCAAGTTAAGATCGAAGACCCACTAGCCAGGGTGTTGCTGAATCAAGGGCTAGTGGATGATGCTGAGGCCTGAGAAATTGAGAGTGTGCTAAATACTTACAATGTGAGTATGCTGAAAAAGATGAAATGAGCCATTGAACAAGGTGTTGGGACTACCACCGAAACCCTCAATTCAAGAAGCTCCTCAATTGGAGTCCCTAATCAAACTAGAAGTTACCAAGGAACCATGCATAGCACTGAACAGGGAGCCACTGAATATTGAAGCAGTTACCATCATATCTTAAGTATGAATTTCTTGGTGAAAATAATATATTAACTATAATCTTGTCTACTTTATTGACTGCAGCCCAGGTAGAAGCTGTTATTGCGGTGCTAAAGAAATGAAAGAGAACAATAGGGTGGAAGATATCTGACATCCATGGCATCAGTCCAGCCTTATACATACACAAAATATTCATGGAGGAGGGTCACAAGCCAGTGGCTCAACCATAAAGAAGGCTAAATCGAATCATGAAAGAGGTGGTAAAGAAAGGGGTTATAAAGTGGTTGGATGTAAGGATCATCTTCCCCATATCATACAGCAAATTGGTAAACCCTGTACAATGTGTCCCTAAGAAGGCAAGGATGATGGTTGTCACAAATGAAAAGAATGAGCTAATTCCAACTAGAATGGTGACGAGTGAATGATGCCACCAGGAAAGACCATTATCCTGTGCCTTTCATTGATCACATACTAGATAGACTCGCTGAGCAGGAGTATTATTGCTTCCTAGATGGGTACTCGGGGTACAACCAGATAACTATTGCACCCAAAGACCAGGAAAAGATAACTATCACATGTCCATATAGGACATATACCTTCAAATGCATACCCTTTAGTTTGTGCAATGCACCAGCCACTTTCCAAAGGTGCATGATGGCTATCTTCCATGACATGGTGGAGAACTTTATGGAGGTGTTCATGGATGACTTCTCTATCTTTAGTGAATCTTTTGAGAGTTGTTTGTAGAATCTGGATAGAGTACTAGCATGATACGAAGAGAATAACCTCATTTTTAACTGGGAGAAATATCACTTCCTAGTTAAGGAGGGGATAGTCGTAGGCCACAAAGTATCCAAGAAGGGCTTGGAGGTAGACCTAGCAACAATTGAGGTAATCGACAATCTGCCACCACCAATTTTAGTAAAGGGAGTACAGAGTTTTCTGGGACATATGGGTTTCTATTGCAAGTTTGTTAAGGAATTCTCAAAGATTATGAAGCCGTTGTGTGTCCTGTTAGAGAAAGAGGTTCGTTTCACTTTGACGACTATTGTTTCAGGAATTCGAAATGTTGAATAAGAAGTTGGTTGAGGACCCGATCTTGGTAGCACTTGATTGGGGTCTCCAATTTGAGCTAACGTGTAATGCCAGTGATACAGTTGTAGGTGTGATACTAGGGTAACATAGAGATAGAGTTTTCCATTCCATATACTACGCTAGCAAGACCTTGGATGTAACACAAAGCAACTATACAGTTACTAAGAAGGAAATGTTAGCATTAGTGTAGGCATTTGATAAGTTCAGAGCATATCTGGTGGTAAACCAAGTGGTGGTGTTCACAGACCATGCAGCAGCAAAATACTTATTTTATAAAAAGGATGGAAAGTTGTGCCTGATCAAATGGATCCTATTGCTCCAAGAGATCGATATTGAGATTAAGGATAGTTAGGGGAGCCAGAACTAGGTTGCTGATCATCTATACTATTTGGAAACTGATGCTCACATAGGTGAGCAATTCCAGATCAAAGAAGAGTTCCTTAACGAGCAGCTGCTAGCAATTGAGGTGGAACAATTACCATAGTACGCTAATAGTGTAAACTACTTGGTGAGACAGATATTCCCACCTGATTCAACATACCAATAGGAGAAGAGGTTGGCCCATGATTCTAAGGCATATATCTAGGATGAGCCATACTTTTTCAAATAAGGAGTTGACCGCATGGTGAAGAGATGTATTTTGGAGGCAGAGATGAAGCAAATTCTTGAGAGATATCATGCCTCTCCATATGGGGATCATCACAGTGGTGACAAGACAGCATACAAGGTATTGCAATGAGGTTTCTTTAGGTCCACTTTGTTCGAAGATCTTATTCAGTTCTCTAGGGCCTGTGATGCTTGCCAGAAAATGGGTGCCATATCCCAGAGGCATGAGATGCCTCTAAATAATATTCTAGAAGTGGAAATTATTGATGTTTGGGGCATTAACTTAATAGGGCCATTTCAACAATCATTCGGTTGCCATTATATCTTGTTAGCTGTTGATTATCTGTCTAAATAGGTAGAAGCAGTAACCCTCCCAACAAATGATGAGAAGATAGTAAGTGAGTTCCTTAGAAAGAACATCTTCACACGGTTTGGTAGTCCAAGGACCATTATCAGTGATAATGGTACCTACTTTTTCAACTAAACCATGTAGAAGTTGCTAGCAAAGTATGGGATCAGGTACAAAGTGGCCACAACATATCATCTTCAATCCAATAGGTAGGTTGAGGTATCAAACTGGGAGGTGAAGCAAATACTGCAGAAGACAGTAAAAACCACCAAAAAAGATTAGGCAGAAAAACTTGATGAAGCATTATGGACGTACTGGACTGCGTAAAATACCCCAATTAGAACCTCTGTTTATAGGCTAGTGTATGGCAAGGCCTGTCATTTGCCCATAGAGCTCGAGCATCACATGTACTGGGCAATAAAAAAGCTGAATCTTAACCCTGAGATCGCCGGCAGGAAGAGACAAGAACAGTTGGAGAGGTTGGATGAATTTCGGCTCCAAAGCTGTGAAAATGCCAAGCTCTACATAGACTGAACCAAGGACTGGCACAAACGGCATATAATCAAGTGGAACTTTGAGTTGGGCCAACAGGTATTTCTCTTTTAGTCCCATCTTAAACTATTTTCAGGAAAGCTGAGATCCAAATAGAGTGAACCATTTGTTGTGGTAGAGGTTACACCCTATGGTGCAATGGAGTTGAGAGATTTGACCATGAACCAAACTTTTTCGGCGAATGGTCAATGTGTGAAACACTATTATGGTAAAGACATGAATCAAGTTGAAGAGGCCATTGAGTTGGCCAATAATGAATGAGTTTGATGATGCGTCGTGTCGCGATTTTAAATTAGGGGTTGCACGAGAGACAACCCATGGTGAGGTAATAGTGGTTTAGTTTCTTTTATTCAAAAAATTTAGAAAATCAGATCCCATACAAAAATTGTGAAAATAATTGCACAAGTACAGGTCTGTGATACCTCCATGTCGTGAACCCCGTACAACTTTGTGCAATTCTTTTTGTCCTTATTTCTCGATGATCCATTGGGTATTTTTTATGTTTCTTGGTCTAGTACAATAGTTTTATTGTTTTAAAGCATGTTGGGGGGTTTTAGGGAATGTTTTGGGGCCTAGAACAAAAAAAGTCTTAACGAAGCTCAAAACAGTAAGCATTCGTGATGGTACTGCGAAGCGGACCTATTACGGATGCATACTATTTTTGCACACTGGAAATTTTTTTATAAGTGTAGGTTCATATCCTCTCCGTGACTCAGAGGGAATGCGAAGACGTGTAAATTCCTTCACGTGCAAACGTGGCCCATCGTGATTTAAATACCCAAATCTTTAATTTTTTCCCCATTTTTCACAATCTCCTGACCCTATTCCCCTATTTCCCCAATTTTCTCTTCTTCTTCTTCCCTCTTTTCCCCAAGTTTCAAACAAATTCATATCGCGCATCACTTAGGTCAAGAACCCTACTGCATAAAGGTTGTTCTTCCTTCAAGGTATGTCTTCTCACTTCAATTTTCACTTGGTTTTGCTCCTCCTAGGTGTGTACTTTTCCATGTTTTGAGTGAAATTGCAAGTGGGTTGATTTGTTTCTTACCAACTCTTGGTTAATACTTGTTAGGTGTGCATTGTTTTGTGGTTTAATCGTGCATCTAAGGAAGAATTTGGGGTTTTTAAGGGGGTAGAAAACCCTAGGTTGAACATGTGGTTGATTTTGGGGACAATAGGGTGGGGTGAGGGGGGATTTATGTGTTCTTCACCATGCTTAACGCTTGATCTTTCATTTCTAGGTTAATGTATGATGAAGTTTAAGTGTGGGGTTGGGTGCATGAGATTCATGGGGTTTGTTTTGTTATGCCTATGGGGTTGAATACACTATTTTGGGGGTTTGTGGTGGGGATCTATATGTATGTGTACTGTGTGACTGTGGGCACACAGCGAATAATGGTTTTGAGTGCTGGGGTGACATGTATATTTGCAAATAGGGGCTTGTGTGAGATCGCTGAGTTGTAGCCCGTATGACTTGGGGAAGTTTGAGTACCATAGTCACACGAGCTTGAGTTTAAGTATGGGGTCGTATGAATGGTGGCCTGTATATTAATTATGAACTTGCATTTTTCAGGTATCATGTCTTTACATCCATGCCGTGGAGGTCAATCTAGCAGACCAAGGGTTGCCAACACTAGGAAGCAGGCACGAGATGTTCCAGCATGCCTAAGGACACTACGAGAGGTCAGCAGACCAAGTATGGAGCCAAGGCTGTTAATAAAGCGGGCAAGAGGTGGTATCTGTCTCATGACAAGATAAAATACTACCTTGACATACTGATTGACGTGGATTCCTTGAGGGAAAAGTACCCCCAGATTCTCAACCGATACAATGAATTGTGTTCGGGGTTCTTATTCCAACCACCCATGCCATACAATCTAAGTGTGATGAGAGAATTCTATGCAAATTTGATCTAGAAGTTGCGGTCCCAATCTATTGTTCGAGGACTAGAGGTGAACTTTTCACCTCTTTCTATCAACCAGGTCCTCAGCACCACTGAAGAGGTCCCACAGTGTGCTTTCAATGAGGTATGCCTTCACCCACCTTATCAATTCATCAAACATACTCTTTTAGGGAAGACTTCCATGGCTAAGTGGGTCTACCATGCGGAGCAGGTCTATCACCTCTCATTTCCGTTTGCTCACATGTCCCAAGAGGGTTGGGTCTAGATCAAGCTAATGACACACTGCTTCTTTTAAGGCATTAATTCATAAATGTGATGAGGGGTAGAGTGTGTCTCACCTATGCACTAATGATGGGGATGCCACTAAACTATGGAGCTATCTTCCGGCTGGCGATGAGGAAGGCTAAGACCTACAAGGGTCGCAGGTATTCTTTCGGGGTCCTTATTACTGCTTTATGTAGCATCATAGGTGTGGCAGAGAAAGAGGCTGATTATTTCTTGGTCATCTAGGCCCCCCTATGTTACCACCAACATTAAGGGGTCGAATATGATATTGGGCCCGATTTTGACTACTGCCGAGAGAGCCTACCAGGATGAGTTGATTATTGGCCGCATGTATGGTCTTGAGATGCTATGACACCAAACTGGCATTCATCACTCCCCGATAGAATAGCTACAGGAAGTTGAGGTCCAGTACCCGCTTAATGCCCATGCTAAAGCGGTATTGCGCATTGGACCACATTTCATCGAGCCAGTAGAAGATGATGTTCCCGTGGACCCAAGAGAGGTACATGATGATGATGATAATGAATACAAGGATGAGGAGATACATGATGAGCCACCAATTTATGTAGGGTGAGCCCATCCTACCAGGCCCCGATGAATGAGCACCACAGTTCTTGCCTTACAGGTTATATATGGTTAGCACTACGAACAGTGCTAAGTCTAAGTGTGGGGTGTGAATTCCTTTGTTTATTATGCTTTTATTTATATTGGCATGTATTAAGACTACTATTTCTATTTTCTGCTTTGTGATGGTAGTATTTATGTTTGGACATCTGATTTAGTGTTAGGATTGAACAACTTTTCTTTTATGTTGGGTCTGTAATTAACTATTAACTACTTCTATGCATGGATGTTTCAATGTCAATATGTTGTGAATGCAATGAGTTAGTGGTAGTTGCCATATGTTGTACATAGCTATGTTATTCATAGTTTAGTGATGGGGGCCCTATGATGGATGGATGACGATAGTCCTAAGGGCATTCGTCGAATTTAGTTCATGTAGAGTGTGGTAATGTACAAACAAGCATCGAGCGCAAACATTCAAACTTAGTTTAAGGGTGGTTTTTTGATCCTTGTAATTCACAATTGCATGCATGCTTCATTAATTGAATTTATGTGAATACCATAATAGGAACTCTAGTGCTAACCTTGTGATAAAAGTGTGCCAAGAGTGAGCAAGCTAATTATGAATCTCTGTTACGATAGGTTTCGAGAACTTTCCTGGTATATAGAGCAGACTTGGTAGGAGTTGGAACTAGAGGAGAGGATCTAGATGTTTTCTTGATAGATGAAAATAACCCTAGTTAGCCGTTTTAGCCTTAGCCTATTTTTTATTAACCACGATTTAAGCCAATCCCTTTTCTTTGATAAATTATATGTATTTGATCCTAATTCCCTAGTGCTCTAGTATGGTGAATCGGAGGAGAGGGAACTTGAGTGGACACTTAAGGGCTGAGAAATAGTAGAGTGTCAAAAAATACAATGTCGACCAGACAATATTGGTCCATATTGCCTCCGCATCGGGGAGCAAACACAGATGCACACTATTTTAACCCCAAAGCGCACTGGTTCTTTTGGAAAAAAATTTAAAAAAAAATTCATTTTCTTTGTAGGGTGTCTACTTATTTGTAGTGGTATTATTTTGGTGATCAGATGTAAATAAGTAGGAGTACTTATAGCTTGAACTAGTAGAGTGTTAACAAGAGTTGTGAATTAAGGAGAAACAAAAGGGACGGAAGGAAGTGAAGTGTGTGCTACGAGCATGTGGGAATTAAGCCGTGACAGCCATATCCATAAATGTATCCCACCTACCCACAGCGTACATTACAGCCAGATAAAGACCTACGTGATCCTCTAAGGAAAATTCCAACTAGGTCTAAATTTACATTGAGGGCAAACCTATGAAATCTAGAAGCAACTTAAGACATCTTTTTGGAGAGTGTTGTTTGTGTACCCATCTTTAATCTTCTGTTTAGATTCTTAGTGGTGTGCATGGATAATTTTTCTTAGTGAGGGCACATAATCATTCAAGGTCAGTAACTGCATGACCTATCAAACATTCTGCATGAGTCCGCATTTATACATGAGTGCTAAGAGCGAGTAGTTTCTGCCCAGGGCACCGAAAGTTGTTCACCATGGTTCATAGAGTGTGGTTGCATGACGTTCATTGTACATATTACCGTAAGCAGTCTCATGCATGTGTGTAGTAGTTTTCTCGAGGACTGACAAAGCTCTAAGTATAGGGTAGTGATCTTAGGCGTATTTATACGTCTAATTAGCTAATAATGACTATAAATAGAGACAAGTCAAAGGGTAAATTCATAGAGTCTAGGTGTTTTAGTGTATTTTTCTCTTATTTTGCTAACATAGGGCCGAGTGCGCCGGTTGGTTATGTTTCTGCAGGAGTTTGCTCTAATTAGGAAAGTTTGGAGTTAAACTTGAATTTGAAAGAAGAACACATCTAAGCAATCGAAAGATAAAAGTCAGTAGAAGTAGCCAAAAGACCAAACTCCATGGGGCAGACTTAGTACAAGGTTATGGAAGTTGAAAAATGCAGAAAAAGGCACGAAGCTGAAAAGTGTGCAAGGTTTGCATCGCGAACCTGTACAAAAGATGTGCAATATTGCCCAGTAAGCAAATTAGGTGAAAAGTCAGAAAAATAAGGGGCTCGCACTGCGAACTTGAGGATACGGTGCAGAAAAGTCAAATTACATGATTTTTATTATTATTCTATCATAGACTTTAGGTTTTTCATTTTAGTTTTTACGAAGAAACTTCATAAAGATGACTGACAACCCTTTTCCCACAGTATTTTGGTTAGTTTAATAATTAATCTTAGGATTTTGATGTTTTCTAATTCGTTCATGGTGTATTTCACACTTATAAGTGGCTAAGTCTCCATATTCTAGGGTTGTAGCCATAGACAATGTGTAGTTATTAACTTTAAACATCTATGAATAGTTTATTTTGATTATTCTTATGCTATTTTTATCTATACTTCATAGTTTGATCAACTAGAGAGTACATTAGTTGTTCACTTTTGATTCGAGAGATATTAGAGTGGGTAGAATACAGTAGTATATAGGAGCTTGTTCAACACTAGGAAACTAAGTTGATTAGAGGCCAATGACAACTTCCCTTACACTTCACTCAGTTCATAATACTAGAAGAAGCTTTAATGCATTTTTACTGATCTGTCTATCCCCGCTCAACGATGTAGTAGTAGGCCGACAGAGGCGTGCAACCCTGTTTAGGTAAAGTAAACCTTGTGAATCAATAATCAGGAAATCGGACATAAATTGACATTGTTAAGATTAGACAAAGGCGTAAAGGTTACAACCCTGAAATTGCCCCTCAATTGATATCTTGTTGTAAAAGTTAGATTAGTTTATTAGAAATTCATTTTTTACAATTATTTTACTTAAATCCACAACTTTTTTCACTAAAAGCACCATAAACGTGATAAGTGAGATTGATTGCTAATTACATTCAAATCCTTTGGGTTCGACAACTTGGCTCTTTAATTAGGGCCACTATATTACTTTTGAGACTATCGACACACTTAGGGAACCAACACTTATGGTTCGCGCCTCTGGCGCATCGTGGTCCAATGCAGATTTTGTAAAATTATTTCTTTAATTACAGAAAGGGTCTTTTAGTCATTCTCCACCCTATCATAAGTCCCAAAAACGTATGTAAGAGATATTTTATCTGATAAAAGGTTTAACAATCTATTATTTTCTAGTTCTAAGTGTGTATTCTTGAAAGAGGAAGAAGAGAGGGAATGAAGGGTCAGGACTGGAGGTCAATTCTTGAAGACCACTAAAATAATCTTCATTTCAGGTATGTAAAGGCTAACCAAAGCATAAGATTGTTCCCCATGTGCCCCATTAAATGTAGTAGGTTGGTAGTTAAAGGTGTTAGGTTTTGTCTATAAAATTCTTGAATGTTTTACTGAGAACTATTTATATATTGCATATATGTTCTTTAATTGATGATCATCATAACCTGAATAAATTATTTAAGTGAATTATTTGTATGATTGCATAAACCCTGCATGGTTGCCTTACTAAAGACTTCAAGAATGAACTTAGGTAAGATATCTAGAGTCTTGACCATTTGGGTGTGCTTTTTTGTTATGGTCCGAATCCTGAGATGAATGTGTTGATGCGTGATGTTGACGAGATTAGTATCTGTAGAGTTTAAAAAATACTGAATTTAATCTTGAAAGAATTTTCCTAATCCATTGAGTTGATGACTAATGAGATGAATTGGTGTTCCTTGTCCAGAAGAGACTAAAGTGATTGATTTATAGTTTATGAGCATATCGAGTCATGGGAGGAGTATTGAGCACCAAAATGGATAAGAGTGAGTCCCACTCACACTCATTAACTATATGGCCCACATAGAGAGGATTTGACCCTGAGAACGGATGTTTCCTCAGTCATAAAGTAAAACTTGATGGACTTATGGATCCACTGATAGACTTGTCCTCTACCCTACAAGGTATTAGATGGTTGTGGCAACAACATCTCTTCGTTCTATCATCATCGGCTCATAAGTGATGGTTATTGGTTAGAGAAACTCTCAAATATATTCCTTGTTAAGAGTACTCTTATGTTGATGTGGTGGTATGAGTCTTAATTAATGGTGATGTGATAGTGTCCTACTCTATATTCTGAGCTGAGGTGAGTACCTAATGAGCTGATGTCATTTTATATTGTCTTGCCTATACTATTTACTTTAGCTTGCTTTACATATAGTACATTCTAGGTACTAATGCTATTCGTTGCTTCATCATTTCATGATGCAGATTTAGTAGATAGAGGACTTCCGCAGCTTAATCGTTATGGTTTAGAGTTTGCCGATTTCTAGAGAGTGGTAAGTCCTCCCCTGCATTCCGAGGATGTTTCTTTCTTCACATATTTTAGTCATTACTTTTGAGTTATGGTAGTCATGTCCTGTCATGGTACCCTCTTAGATGGTAGATTTAAAGGCTCCAAAGACATAGAAAGATGATGGGTTGATGTTGGGTTCTTTTCCCCTTTCTTTTTTAAACTATGTTTTCTTTAATCTTATTTTATGTGATTGACATAAATGATTAGTCCTGTGGCCCATGGCCTTTATTTCTGACATAGTTGTGATGAGGTGAAGTAGCCCACTGATAGTTAGTTGTCATTCTCTAATGTCTTTCGCTGATCGTTTGACTGAACGAATGTGATAATGCCAAATGGTTGGCTTGGGGACTAGCAATAGTCTCCAATTGCTAGTTACATCTAGGGTAAACTCCCAAGGTGCGACAAACTTGGTATCAAAGCACTGAGTTCAATTGTCCTAGGAAGTCTATGAAGCCATATCTAGTAAAATCTTATTTGTGGGTGTGTTATGCACCACATTTCATAAGAAGGAGGCTATAGGACATTAGGAAGTGTTACCCTTCTTCTATGGTCTGAGTTCGTGTGATAGAGTTTAACTGTATGAAAATCCTGTTCTAATTCCTACGTCACACATTTGCAAAATATGCCACCAAAATGAACTGTTGCTCATCAGCCCCAATTGTTGAGAATGCCCAACCATAGGTCCTTGCCTAAACAAGGACAAGGAGATGGGGTCGGCCTGCCAAGGTCCTACAGGCACCCCCTGCACAGCCCTAGCTAGCTCCCATAACATAGGCAGAGTTTAGAGAAGCCATTACTATAATGACTTAGCTAGTGGCCTCCTAGGTTAACAGTCGAGGTCCTCTGGCTCCTAGCCCCAGCTTACAGGAGTCCACAGCTGCAACCTCATGCAAACATTACTTGAGGATAAACCCACCAGTGTATACAGGGTCAAAGGTTGAGGAGGACCCACAAAACTTCATTGATGAGATATGGCAGGTTTTGAGGGACATGCATGCTAATGAGGTGGAAGGAGTTGAGCTTGCCTCCTATTAGCTGAAAGATGCTGCAAACTTCCTGTATGACCAATGGGAAGATAGGAGGCGAAGTTGTTGAGCCTGCGGAGTGGGAAGAGTTTGAGGCTACATTCCTTAACCACTTCTTTCCCCAAAAGTTGAGTGAGGCAAAGGTTGGAGAGTTTATGAACTTGAAACAAGGGAGAATGACCATTAAGGAGTACCATCTCAAGTTTATTAAGCTATCCAGATATGCTCTAGAGATGGTCCAAGATGTGAGGGCAAGGATGAGAAAGCTTGTGTCTGGCTTGGGCAGACATGTGCAGAAGGAGTGCAAAGCAACTTTGTTGATCTCCGGCATAGACATATCCAGGATTATGGTATACTCTCAACAAATAGAGTAAGATAAGAAGAGAGATAGGGAAGAGCAGATGAACAAGAAAGCAAAATCAACAGGGCATGAGCCTAGCTAGCAGAGACAGAATAAGGGCGACAAGTCGTACTTCTAGAAGAGATCTTCTCATCACGCACCCTCTATAGCGAGTGCACCTATCCAACCAAACAAATATGACCAGAAGTCTTATGGTTACCAAAATTACAGGTCCTAGGGTGCTCAACCTCAAGCTAGTGTGACCCAAGGTATGAAGGGAAAGCCACCTAGTAATAAGTATGGTAAACTCGATCTAGGTGAGTCTTTTATGGGAAAGGATGTTTGCTATTCATGTGGATAGACTGACCACTTACAATATGAGTGTCCGAAGAGGAGATGAGTTGAAGGGAGCAATAGAGCACAGTCCTCCGTAGCACCCCCAGATGGTAGTCATCAAAGGGGTACTACTATCGGTATAGGAGGCGGGATGAATCATCTTTATGCTATAGGTAATCATCAAGTTCAGGAGTCATCATGTATGCTTCGAGTCTTTACTTTTGAGTGTTATGCATTGCTTGACCCAGGTGCCACTTTATCTTTTGTGACTCCCTATATGGATAGTAAGTTCAAGATTCTTCCAGAGTGTTTGCTTAAACCTTTTGCTATTTCCACTCCTACTGGTGAGTCTATCCAAGCTGAGAGGGTTTATATGGACTGTGTAGAATCCATTTATCATACAGATACCTTGGGTGACTTGGTAGAATTGGAGATGGTTGATTTTGATGTGATACATGGCATGGATTGACTTCATGCCTATTATGGCTCTGTTGACTGTAGAACTAGGATTGTTGAGTTTTAATTTCCTGATGAACCTTTCCTAGAGTGGAAAGGGAGTTCTGTTGCACCTAAGGGCAATTTTATTTCTTATCCTAGCGTCAGAAAGTTGATCTCCAAAGGTTGTAGTTACCACCTCATAAGAGTCAATTTCAATTGTAAATGATCAGTCGATTGACTTTGGGATTTATGTTCTCCTTGAGACTAACCCATTTCGATTCAACCTTATAAAATGGCCCCCACTGAGTTGAAAGAACAATTGAAAGACTTGTTAGAGAAAGGTTTCATAAGGCCTAGTGTCTCTCTTTGGGGTGCTCCTGTCCTATTCATGCATAAGAAAGATGGGTCTCTCAGAAAGTACATAGGGTACCGGCAACTAAACAAGGTCACAATAAATAATAAGTATTTGCTCCCCAGGATAGATGATCTATTTGACTAACTTCAGGGTGCTACTTGTTTCTCAAAGATAGACCTCAGATCGGGTTACCATCAATTAAAGGTAAGGGAAAGTGATATTCGAAAGACAGACTTTAGGACAAGGTATGACCATTTTGAGTTCCTAGACATAGTCTTTGGGTTGACTAATGTACCTGTAGATTTCATAGATTTGATGAACAAGGTATTCAAACCGTAACTTGACATGTTTGTGATTGTATTCATTGATGATATCCTGGTCTACTCTAAGGATGAAGAGAAGCATGCTAATCATCTTAGAGTGGTTTCGCAAACTCTCAAGGACCATGAATTGTATGCAAAGTTCTCAACGTATGAGTTTTGGCTTAAGTCTATGGCCTTCCTAGGTCATGTTGTCTCGAGGGATGGTATTCAAGTGGATAGCCAGAAGATTGAAGTGGTGAAGAACTAGCCTAGGACAACCCCTCTATCATGACCCAAGCCTAGCTCCTAGAAATGACCGACAAATGGGGACCCCAAAGGAACCCTAAACAAGTCTCATAGCATATCATCACACATCCTTGGTTTCGAAAGCAAGATAAAATAGCATAAGAAACATAAATAAGGGAAATTGGGACTAAGGGAGAGAGAATCATATTTAAATAGCTTAGATATCATAAGTGAGTCAAAGCTCAAGCATAATACATATTTTGTCCAACAACACCTCTAACATTGAACTTAGTAGGGGCCAAGACAAGCAATCGAGCTCACCCTCATAGTCAAGTATACCAAAAGGAAAGATAGTCTTAATTACATACCATAAGAACATAGATATTTCCCTCGGACATGAGGACTCACCAACTAGCTTGATTAGATGTCACTAGCCACGTGGAGGAGGAGAATCACCAAATGGAACTCCAGTTCCTACATGGTAACATCATGTAGGCATAGAGCATATGTTAGTACATTTGAATGTACTAAGTATGTGGGGTGTGATGCAATAAGAGATAGACAACATAACCAAAATGCATAAACAAAGACAAGGGATGACATAATAACAATATGACATGTATGAATGATACTTGAAGAAAAACATACTAGTAAATCATATGCTTATCTAGAGTTAAAGTATGCATAGGAATAGACCATCATCAAAGACAAAGTGAGCTACTTTCCAACTCCAAGGCACACCATTCCCTTGAAAGGTGATTGGGGCTTGGCACCCCCTTGTCAAGGTGATCGAGATTTGCAACCCTCTCAACAAGGTGATTGAGACTTGCAACCCTCTCAACAAGGTGATTGAGGGTTGCTACCCCCTCAACAAGGCAACCGATGCTTGGAACCCCCTCATCAAGGTGATTGGGACTTAGCACCCTCTCAACAAGGTGATTGAGGCTTGGCACCTCCTAACAAGGTGATTGACTTGCAACATCATAGATACTTTTCACGAATTCGACACATATATAGCATACTTTCATCATCAAAAAGTCATCATATACCTACATTTCCTCTCATCATTATACATTATATGCATACCATTGATTCATCATCACTCCGCCATCTTCTCATCATCACACAATCATCATAACACTACTCAACACATAAGACATGCATTGGGCCTTCAATTCTTCAAGAAACCCTAGCTGGGCATTTTATTAAACACTTGGCGGGTGTGTAGTGGGGTAAAAGACCATACAATTAGGAGATGAAATAATGCATGAAAATCCATCGTAAAAGCACCAAAAACACCTTGAAACACTCCCAAGCCATTCACAGCAAAATCCCCTATCAAATCCAACATTAGATCCAAGATTTAGAGCTCAAAATATGCTAAAATAACCATATTTTTATGAACTCAAATCACTGTGCAGTAAATTTCTTAATGTACAAGACCCATAAGTAAAATTAACTTTAAATCATGCAAATTAAGTAAAGGGAGTTTAGGCACTATGGGTTAAAGGACCCAATGGTTCAACACCACATACCTTAGCTTTTGGAGAAACCTTGAAGAATATTGGAGATGGAGACTTGAAGCTTGGTTAAAATCCTTAAGTTCTGGAGAGGGTTCTGAGACTTGAATTTGAGAGTGAAAATATAGTTAAGTGTTTGAGTGAGTATTGGAGAATGTTTAGAATAATATGAGGGTGAGTAAGATTAAGTATGGGTATTTTCAAGCATAGGAGGGTCTAGGCCGAAGACTTAAAAGTCTTGCTCTCGAAACTAGAAAATCACCAAAATAATGCTAGGGCGCATCGCGCGCTAGATGCAGATTACACACTATTTTGTGCGAACTTGAAAATTTGTAATTCGCTACGGTTGCTCTAAAATTGGGGTTAGACCCTCTTCCCCTAATTTTAACCTCATGAGTGAGAATATGAAGTCGGATTTTTGAAATAACTAATAGATTTTTAGATATATGGAAATTAAAATTTTATGCATTCTGAGGCACATTTTTGGACACTTTTGGGGTTGTTTCAATATCTCCCCCTTGGGAAAATTCGTCCATGAATGTAAGAGAAACGTACATGACAAGATTGATCTTAAAAAATCAGCCCCCCACAAGAATGCAACATGACATGTAAACACCATTTTTAAAATCCCAACATAAGTATAAAATCATTATAACTTGCCAACTAAAACATGAATGCATATAGATGACATAGCGTCTGAAACATAAGACTTAGGATCACATAAAGGACTTAATTACTATCTTAGTCTTGATTAGAGTGAAAATGGTACAAAATCACTCCCATAAGACCGGTTTGGCTTCTTTGGAGACACTTTTGACTTGATGATCCCTTCAAGGGGGCCCTAATGAAAACCACATCCTCATCAATCAACTTCTCCACTCATCTATCTAACACCTCCACCGGGACCTTCCCCTAAGCCAACTGCCTCCACATCACCCACAATTTCAAGGAGTGCTATAGCGCTAGAGTCACCACACATCCAATCCACCTAGGAGCATAAAGAACCAGACGAACCATATCTACATCCATGGGCAAATCCCCAAACTTATGCAACCTTACCAGTCTCCCTCTACGCCCTATAAGGACTCACAATCCTCCACTCAATTATCAACTTTGAATTCACCTAACCCACTTGGTACCATAACCACTATCTCCTTCTTGGGAGACAACCTCCACTCTATCACTCTCTCACCCAAAACCTCCAGCTCTAATAAGACGGAAATCAAGGCCTTGTCTAATCTGGACCTCCTAACCCAAGAGGATTTGTAACCATCAATAACATTATACTACCATTCTCAACATATCTCAACCTAACTTCCAACCTAACCAACCAATAGACCATATTAGTCTCCTCTTTGCCACTATTATCCACACATACTAGGCTACTTAGAGTACCAACCACAATACTAGCCTTACCGGAAAAACTAATGCACACTCATATCATAAACCTTAAAGAATTCTAACCACCTTCTGATTATCCATAATGCACATATATCATATTTAGCAAACAACCTCTCATCCTCTAAGACTTGCAACACTAATCCCAAATAATTCACAAGCTCCAAAAAAATCAATACCTCATCACTAAAGGCCACCACAAACATATCATGGCAGGGTTTTAAGACCCTATTCTAGATACCCCTAATCATTGCCAATGCATAAATAAACCAAACAACTTCACCAATACTAATCATTCTCACTTGAGGACAAAGCTTAAACCAAAGATCAATCTTAGTGAAGCCACTAACCTATTGTAGTTGACCAAATAGGCCGACCAACCTCAACCATCATATTATAACCCTATGGGTTCTACACTCATTAGAATCATATTATGCAAGTAGCACAAACTACCCGAAGACCTCCAATACATCAAGTTAAGTTCAACCAAGATCACAAGACAAGACTTCTATGCAATAAGAATATGGGTCAACACCTATGGACTTTTTAGTAATCAAAAAGAATAAGGAAAGAAACAATGGCACACCAACCCAATAATGCACACATATCAAAGTCAAGGAAACTTCAACATACCGGTAGCAACATTAGGGCACCTCATTTACTTCTTGCCTCCTTTGAAGAGCGTAGAACTGATTACACCTTGGAGCATCCACTTGATCAACCTCACCACCTTTGACCTTCTTGCGACTAAGAGGACAATCTATTATCTTATGACCGTCCTCTCCACAACTATAACAAGCATTGGTCTTCCTAAAACATTGGCCACCGTGGTACCTTTCACACCTCAGACACTTAGGATTAGTTCTCCCTTCATATCCATCTTGCCCCCTTGAGTTGGTCACCCCATCAATAGCCATCATATTATTTGAAACACCGTCGGACTCTAGATCTTAGGAGCCACCATTAAATCGAGCTCTCTTGGACTCATTACCCCTTCTTTTCCTAAACTTCTCCTCCTCTATTTGCTCGGCATAAGTCATCAAGTGGGACAAGTCCATGTCATTAATTAGCAAGGTAGACTGGCATTCTTTATTCACCAAGTTGGAGATCTCCATCAAAAACTTATTCGTCCTAGACCTAGGATCGGCCACCAATCGAGGACCATACTTTGAAAGTTGATTAAACTTCAGTGCATATTCCCTTACACTAATAGCATCTTGTTCCAAGTTCATGAACTTTAGCAACTTAGCTTCCCTAAGCTCAAGTGGAAAAAATCGATTAAGGAAAGCCCATTTGAACTCCTCCTAAAGCACCACATAATTGTTTCCCTTCTCCCTCTTCCATTGATCATACCATATTTTGGCTACCCCTTTTAGTTAGTACGCCGCTATCTCTGCCTTTTCATTTGGCCTAATACCCATGATATTCAAGATCTTGTAGACCTTACGAATGAAATCTTGTGGATCTTTATCCACACTTGACCCATAGAACACTGGAGGATTCATTCTTATAAAGTCCCTTACCCCGGCTCCTAGGTTAGTAGCATGAGGGGCTTAGGCCCCTTGATTGAGTTGGTTGGCCAGAACTTAGGCAAGGATAGTAAGAGCATCCCGAAGCTCACCATTGGTAGGTTGCTCATTGGGAGTTTGGGACCTTTTTCCTCGAGTGTTTGGTATGATCTAGCATACTAAAGAATAATCATTTAGGGGGTAAACTTACCATCACTCTATAATATGACTTAGAACATAAAGAAGGTAAACATTTCCTAGAACATGTCATAGCCTCCTATTCATAGTCATGGCGCATTTCACAACTATGAATAGGACTCTAATCGATGTGGTATGTTGGACTCTAAGGCTCTATCAACCTAGTGCTCTGTATCATCTTCGTCATGACACAAGCCTAGGGCCTAGACGTGACCGATGAATGGATAACCTGAAGGAACCCCAAACAAGCCTCATAGCATGTCATCACATATCCTTGGTAGCGGAAGTAAGATAAAATAGCATAAGAAACATAAATAAGGGAAATTGGGACTAAAGGGGAGAGAATCATATTTAAATAGCTTAGATATCATAAGTGAGTCAAAGCTCAAGCATAATACATATTTTGTCCAACAACACCTCTAACATATAACTTAGTGGGGGCCAAGACAAACAATCGGGCTCACCCTCATAGTCAAGTATACCAAAAGGAAAGATAGTCTTAATTACATAACATAAGAACATAGATATTACCCTTGGACATAAGGACTCACCAACTAGCTTAATTAGATATCACTAGCTATATGGAGGAGGATGACTAAATGGAGCTTTGATTCCTGTATGTTAATATCATATAGGCATAGAGTATGCATTAGTAAGTTTGAATGTACTAAGTATATAGGGTAAAATGCAACAAGAGATAGACAACATAATCAAAATTCATAAACATAGACAACAAATAGCATAATAACAATATGACATATATAAATGATACTTGAAGTAAAACATACTAGTAAATCATATACTTATCTAGAATTAAAGTATGCATAGGAATAGACCATCATCATAGACCAAATGAGCTACATTCCAACTCCAAGGTACACCATTCCCTAGCAAGGTGATTGAGGCTAGGCACCCCCTTGTTAAGGTGATTGAGACTTGCAACCCTCTCAACAAGGTGATTGACACTTGGCATTCTCTCAACAAGGTGATTGAGGCTTAGTACCCCCTCAACAAGGTAACTGAGGCTTGGCACCCCTCGTCAAGGTGATTGACACTTGGTACCCTCTCAACGAGGTGATTGAGGCTTGGCACCCCCTCAACAAGGTGATTGACTTGCAACATTATAGATACTTTTCATGAATTCAACACATATATAGCATACTTTTATCATCACAAAGTCATCATGTACCTATATTTCCTCTCAGCATTATATATCATATGCATACCATTGATTCATAATCATTCCACTATCTTTTAATCATCATATAATCATCATGACACTACTCCAACATAAGACATATATTGGACCTTCAATTCTTCAAGAAACCCTAGTCGGACATTTTATCAAATACTTGATGGGTGTGTAGTGGGGCTAAAAGACCATGCAATTAGGAGATGAAATAATTCAAGAAAATCCATTGTAAAAGCATCAATCAACACCTTGCAACACCCCCAAGACATTCACATCAAAACACTTTATCAAATCTAACGTTAGATCCAAGATTTAGAGCTTAAAACATGCTACAATAATCATACTTTAATGAACTCAAATTACTGTGTAGTAAATTTCTTAATGTACAAGACCCATATGTAAAATTAACTTTAAATTAAGCAAAATTAAGTAAAAAGGGAGTATAGGCACCATGGGTGAAAAGACCTAATGGTTCAACACCACATACCTTAGCTTTTGGAGAAACCTTGAAGAAGATTGGATATGGAGACTTGAAGCTTGGTCGAAATCCTTAAGATTCGGAGAGAGTTTTGAGACTTGAATTTGAGAGTTAAAATATGGCTAGGTGTTTGAGTGAGTATTGGGAAATGTTTAGAATGATATGAGGGTGAAATAAGGCTAAGTATGGATATTTTCAAGCATGAAAGGGTCTAGGCCCAAGACTTAAAAGTCTTGGACTAGAAACTGGAAAATGGCCAAAATAACACTGGGGCATGTCAGGCCTCAGATGCGGATTACACACTGCTTTGTACCAACTTGTAATTCGCTATGGTTGCTCTAAAATCAGGGTTAGACCCTTCTCCCCTTAACTTTGACCCCCTGAATGAGAATATGAAGTCAGATTTTTAAAATAATAAATGAATATTTAGATATATGGAAATTAAAATTTTAGGCATCCCGAGGCATACTGTCGGGTACTTTTGGGGTCGTTTCACTGTCCAATAGAAATAAGAAGTTTATTAGGATCGGTAGGATATTACCAAAGATTCGTTGAGGGCTTTTCTTATTCGTCCACACTATTGACCAAGCTAACTCAGAAAAAGGTCAAATTTCAGTGGTCTAACGAATATGAGAAGAGTTTCCAAGAGTTAAAGACTAGATTGACCATAGCGCCAGTGTTGACTTTGCCCAATAGGACAGGAGACTTTGTGATATACTGTGATGCATCCAAAGTGGGATTGGGTTGTGTGCTAATGCAGAGAGGGAAGGTGATAGCCTATGCTTCCAGATAACTTAATATCTATGAAAAGAACTATTCAACTCATGATCTCGAGATGGCAGTAGTGGCGTTCACGCTCAAGATCTGGCGCCACTACTTGTATAGAGTACATATGGATATGTTCACTAACCACAAGATCTTGCAATACGTATTCAGACGAAAAGAGCTCAACCTGCGGTAGAGGAGATGGCTGGAGTTGCTCAAACATTATGATATGAGCATCCTCTACCACCCACGTAAGGCTAACATTGTTGTTGATGCTCTTAGAAGGTTGTCTATGGGTAGCACTACTCCTATGGAGGAAGGGGAGAAAGAATTGGCCAAGGATGTTCATCGATTAGCTCAACTAGGAGTGCAACTTGAGGAGAATAATGAAGGTAGGGTCAATGTTCAGAATGGGTATGCTTCATCTTTAGTGTCAGAGGTGAAGGAAAAACAAGACCAAGACCCTATCTTGTTCCAACTGAAAGAAGCGGTTCACAAGCAAAAGGTGATGGTTTTCTCCAAAGGGGAAATAGGGTGTTGAGATACCAGGGTAGATTATGTGTGCCCGATGTTGACAATGTTTGAGAAAGGATCATGGCCAAAGCTCACAGCTCCAGATATTCTATCTATTCTGGTTCCACCAAGATGTACCACGATATGAGAGAAATCTATTGGAGGAATGGAATGAAGAAGGACATTGCTGAATTTGTCTCTAAGTGCCCCCATTATCAACAGTTCAAGGTTAAACATCAGAGACCATGTGGATTGGCCAAGAATTTTGAAATTCCTAAGTATAAATGGGAGATGATTAACATGGATTTCATTACCAGTTTACTAAGGTCTAAGAAGTAGCATGATTCTATATGAGTGATATGAATAGAATGATTAAATCAGCTTACTTTTTGGCAGTCAATACCACTAACACCACAGAGGAGTATGCTAAGTTATATGTTCGTGAGATTATGAGGTTTCATGGGGTTCCCTTATCTATCATCATGGATAGAGGAGCCCAATTTACCTCCCAATTTTGGAGATCTTTTCAGAAGGGATTGGGTACCGGGGTAAATTTGAGTATGGCTCATCCACAGACAGATGGCCAAGCAAATGCACCATTCAAACTTTAGAGGATATGTTGAGAGCTTGCACCATTGACTTCAAGGGTAATTGGTATGATCATTTGCCATTGATCGAATTTGCGTAAAACAATAGTTATCATGCCAGTATCTAGATAGCCCCTTATGAAGCTTTGTATGGGAGAAGATGTAGGTCACCCATTAGGTGGTTTAAGGTTGGTGAAGCTTAATTGATTGGACCTGATCTTGTCCACCAGTCCACGGAGAAGGTGAAGGTCATTAGAGAAAGGTTAAAGACAGCACAAAGTCACCAAAAGTCCTATACTGATGTGAGGAGAAGGGACTTGGAGTTTGAGAAGGATGATTGGGTGTACTTGAAAGTGTCACCTATAAAGGGCATCATTAGATTCAGTAAGAAGGGGAAGTTGAGTCCATGCTATATTGGACCTTACTAAATTATGAGAAGGATTAGGAAGGTCATCTATGAGTCAAAATTGTCTTTCGAGTTAGATGGGGTCCATCCGGTATTCCATGTTTTGATGCTGAAGAAATGCTTGGGAGATCCTACTTTAGTGGCCCCTATTAAGAGTACGAGAGTAAAGGATAGCCTATCCTATGAGGAGATTCCAATCCAAATCCTTGGTTGACAAGTTCGTAAGATGAGGAACAAAGAGATAGCCTATGTCAAAGTTCTATAGAGGAACCAATTTGTTAAGAAAGCTACATGGGAAGCAAAGGAAGCCATAAAGAGAAAATACCTACACCTATTCATGCCAAATGATGATGATGTCAAAGCTAATATCTCTATCCTGAACACAATTGAAGTTTACATTTTTGAGTTGATGTGTTGATTCTATTCTTAAATCTAAGATAGAGATATAGAAAGTCATGGATAGTTGAGAGTTCGAGAGTGAGGAGTGAGATGAGCTTTGAGCTTGCTCGTGCCTTTATTATACCTTTACTCATCATTCGAGGATGAATGATCCTAAGGGGGAGATGATATAACACCTTATAAAATTATTAAAATGCCCCTAGAACATAATTGCGGGCATAACGCATCTTCTCAAGCTCTCATAGAAAATTCGAGACGAGATTTGCGATCAGTGTAAAAAATTGAGTAAGAATATGCCCTCAACCTAATTTTAGAGCAATCAGGTCAAAAAATAATTTTTTGTATTGTAACTCAAAA
>JAOTQJ010148080.1:0-33361 GCA_025642045.1 Solanum sejunctum
GGCATGCAGATGCTTGTTTTTATAATTATACTGTTCAATAATTTTTTTGATATCTTTTTCGCTAACAGCTTTAGTTTCAGCTTTCCTTTGAAAAGGTGCTTCTACTATAAAGCTTTCAGCAAAGGACATTGTAAACACTTGTGATGGAGGAAGTTCAGAAGTTATTTCCCCTCCATTACGGGTTTTTTATACTTCTGAAACATTTATTAATTTTGAAAAAATATATTCTAAATAGTGATAATCTAGATACACTTCAAACCACTCAAAAAAATGAATTTATTTTTGAACAAAGTTCAAAAAATCATAATAAATTTTTGGAAAATCTTTTCTCTCATTACTTTTTAAAATTATTGAATAACAAGTCTTTTCAAAATATTTATGGATGAGTAAAACTCTCGTCTATTATTTTCTTAGTTAATTTGAAAATCTTGTGTCAAAACATCCATTTCCACACCCAAAGATGAGTAGGTAGGGGATTTTAATAGGTAATCATTGATTGCAGGGGTTTCCACTAAGTAGCTTGTCTGAGGGATCTTGCAATCAAAATCAATATTTTCAATATTAGTAGGAAATGAGAAAACCAAGTGTCTCACTGTTTCAGATGGGACAAATAAGGAGGTGGAGGCCCTTTTGTTAAGGGATCTATGAAAAGAGATTTAGACAATTCCACTAGAAAACTGTTGGGTCTGTGAGACAATAGTATTAACTGGCTTCTCAGCCTTGGTTACATCCTATAACAACCAGTTCTGAGGTAAAGAAACTTGATTCCAAGAGATATGCTTGGGCATAGAGAAATGAGATCGCTGGAGATCTATTTTAAAAAGAATAGTTTCGCATTATAGCTATTTCTCATTACACCAGTATTAATGGTTGAACTCATGGTCTTGTATTAGACTCTATAAATAATTGCTACGGGGAGAGACCCAATTTTGGTTTCATAATTGAAAGTTCTGACGTTTAGAGTCAAGGAATCTAGGATATTCATATCTTTAAGAGATACAAAGAAATTGGGGAAGCAATCAAAATAGATTCGACCACTACAGAGACTGGTTTCCACTATTCCTAGGAGAGAGTCATTAAATCCAAAAACCTTAAGTCCCTAAGACAAAGAAGAAGAGAAGTATCAAGACCTTCCTTAGAAAGAGGCTTAGTGGCAATTTGGATAAGTCCAAAATGAAGATAATTGTATTTTCATCTATATTTTTCTATAGACATAGGATTAAGAAGTTTGATATCCTCATGACCTGACTTAAGAGGGATCGTTTGTTCAATGGTGGGAATATGGTAGTCACTTATTAATGGCCACCTAGAAGATTTATAACTGGTTGACTGGGATGCGTTAGGATCTCCCAATCGTCAATAGATTGCTGCAAATCAGAGAAACTAATCTCTACCTTGAGCTTTGGATTGGGTGAAATGGAGGAAGATGGGGTCGAAGCAGTGGGAGTTTTAGAGAAGGAGAAAAAGGAACCAAAGAAAGATATGATAAGATCTACAAAAAAGAATTAGTTAAGCAAATAACAAGAATGACTTAAATACTTCCTGTCCTTGGATCAAGAGATCATTAGGTTACCTAAAAAATATTATTCAAGATCTTAACTCAATATTGTACGAAAGAGTCAGATTTGATAGTTAAATTAATAGACTTAACATTATACATTAAGGATTGATATTTTTCATTTTAGGAAGTTCTATGATGATTCAAAGGTTATAAATAACCATCTGTATGTCCACAAAGTATTTAATGGCAATCCAGCTGGTTCTTAGGGATACATCCTATAGTGTAGATCTGAGTAAATAACAGTACCATCTGCATAAATATCTTTTTACAATAAAATGGATCCTACCAATTTGTATAAGTTAGTTCATCTTTTAAAGAACAAATCTGATTGTACTGCATAATATCAAGTTAAAAACAAGAATAATAAGTCTTACTTCCCCCCATGGTTCTGATACCATGAATTAGTAAAATAATAATGGTAGAATATGGGAAAGAATGATAGGAAGCAAAATGGATAATACTAAATGCAAATGATAAACAAAGTATAAATACAATGCAATGAGTTAGGCAGTAGACCCGATCATAAAATGCAATCTAGACAATTAGCTAAAAGTAGGTGGTAGTGCCAACTATAAATAACAAAATGGAAATTAAAGATAAGTACTAATAAAAGTAAAATAAAGAAAAAGTTTTAAAAATTAAAAATTGATATTATAATCAATTAAACTTTGAAAGTACAAAGGAAGGAGAAAACTCTAACCATTATTGTTGAGAGAGTATTTAAAAGTGAAAGAATAAGATGTCTTACAAATGGAAAGGTTGGCTAGCCAAAAGTTTTCTATAGTAAAAGTGCTACAATGTTGCTACAATAGTGCTATAGGATCTTCCACTTAATAATTGGACTCTTATGTCATGGATGACTTCATTTTTGGTGATGTCATAAAGATGTCATTATAGATCAAATTTGAGGATGATTTCTTCATCTTCAGATTTTAATTTTTTTGACGTCTACAATTGATTGTTGGGGAGTTCGGCCTTAATTTATTGAAGGATTTTTTCCATCTGGTTGATGAAGTTGCCCTCGCTACTGGAGCTAGCTAACTATGTAGTTGCAATTGATTTTTGTTGTGAAAATTGTATCTGGCCTGTATTTGTTGGCGTCAAATATCCTAGATTTTGTAGGAACCATTTTCTACCTCTGGAACATAGGCTTATGATGGATTCCAACTTTTGTACCATTTGCAATGACCTTGGAGGGCTAAACATGGGATGCCCTTTTGTCCCTCTAGTTTGTGATATGCAAACTTTTGGGAGTATATCCATGGGATATTGAACCTATGAGAATGTAGGGTTAAAGGAATTTGATATTGGTTAAAAAACCTTTGATAAAAGTATTTATATCCTTCATGTATCAGGGAGGAAGGATTTCAATTTTATGACCGTAGATGGGCCACCATTGGTATAGAAACCATTGTAGAAATTCAGGATTTAGTTGTTTTCCTCATAGGAGAAAACATGAATGCTTTCCAACGTCATTTTGGAAGGTGAATGCATTCATCCAGGCATTAATGTAGACAAAATAATTGTAATTTTGATGACTCAAGAGTTTGAGAGATTTTTTTGTATCTCGCTAGGTGTATGCCCTAGTCATTGAGTGAGATTATCTTGTTAATACATACTATTGTATGGGTAACATGGCTTTATGTTTATTTATCTTTGTGGGGCTTGAACAAGCACGATCAGGTGCTTGTGAGTATAAACCCATAAAATAGCTAAGTATACACTGGGTTTTTTTTTGGATGAAGTTTATGGAAGGGCTAAGCATTCTCTTAGCAACTTCTTGTGCATTAGGATGCAAAAATTTGGGCTCAATTTGGAACATTTTTTAAATAGGTTGGGTCATCAGAGGAAGACCCTTTGGTAGAGGAAGTTGATTGAGAAGTGGCTAAAGGCTTTGATTTATCAGGGATGGAGTCTACTATTTCTATTTTTTGAGAAATATTGTACAGGTAATTAATGGGGCTTTCAACCTCTATCAAGTTATGGGTGGTGCCTACAACAGCCATGGAGGAAGAAAAAGAAATGGAAGCAGGGCTTAGAACTACCGCTTTAGAGGTCAAAGAAGTTATTGCGTGTCTTTTGGCTGCAGCTTTGGAAGTTAAGGTGTGGCTTTGGGCTGCCACTTTAGAACACATATTTTTGAAGAATTGGAATTGTTTGATCATTATTCTTCTGCTAGTAGGTGTTATAGTAGGTTCTTTGAATCCCATTAGCTGACACCAATTTTTGAAATCTTTCTCCGACCATGAGAAGCTCGTTGTCTGAGCTAGTTGAGCTTCTTCTTCTTCAACTAGGTCAACCTATTTCTTAGGACTAGGAATCGGGATTGGGCTTTTGCATGTATTCTCCAGGAGGAATGATTGTGTCATATCTTTCGTGGCATAGTCTACTGAGGTTCGATATCTTTGCTTGCTTGGTCCAGCCTTATCTGTTGAGGGTTGCTTGCCAGCAACTTTAATTGCTCGTTGTTACAAAACAACTTGAGTATTGTTGGGAGAAATTTTTGTTGTATTATCATCTTGTGATTCCATTAGTTCTATTTTCTTTTTTCTACCTAATATTTCCTACTTGCAAGAATTCTCGAGTAAGAAAAGCTGGAATAGAGTTTGAGCTCCCTTTCATATATTCTATATCAAAATACAAAATAGATAAAATAGCTTGCCATCTAGCAAATATATGTTTTGAAGCAAAATTTTGTACATCTTTTTGCAAAATAGATTTTGTAGCCTAACAATCAATTTGTAGTAAAACTTTTTGGTTTAGTAAATCAGACTAAAATTTTGACATACATGAGACAATTGCTAAAATTTTCTTTTTTATGGTAGGATAAATTTTTTGAGCTTTATTCTAGTGCTTGGATGAAAATGCAATGATATGCTCTTTATTATTTTTTATTTTAAAATGCCTCCATATCGTATGTCTGATGTATTTTTTCAAACTATTTTGAACGTTGAAGGGTCAGGAAGTGATAGACAAAGAAGGTCTTTAGCTCGCAGTTTGACCTCACTAACTACTTTTGTGTTGATATCTTTCCACGGAAGAGGTGGTTGTTTCAACAAGTTGTGGAGGGGTTTTAGTAAATTTCTAAGACCTATAATAAAATCGGATATATAATTAACACACCCGAAGAACCTTTGGAGCTAGGTTTTATCAAGAATTTTATCATAAAATTTATCAACAAATTGGATTGATCTTTGGATAAGTACTATGTTACCTTGTTGGATATTGTGTCCAAGAAATAGGATATTAACTTGGAATAGGCTGTATTTAGTTTTGGACTGAACTAGGCTATTTTCTTTAATGACATTAAAGAAAGCTCTTAAATGTTTGAAGTGTTGGTCAATGCTGTGTAAAATACCAAAACATCACCAATATAGACAATAGTGAATTTAGAAAATTGATTTAAAATATCATTCATTATTTTCTGGAATTTTGAAGGGGCATTCTTCAATCGAAAAGGCATGGCATTCCACTCATACTTCCCAAAAGGTATAGTAAAAGCAATTGTATAGATCCCTGGGGTCAATTTTAATTGCTAAAAATCAGATTTTAGGTCAAATTTTGAAAAGATTGTAATATCATAAAGGCGCTGGAGGGGATTTGTTTTGTTAGGAATAGGATAACTAATCAATCAAAGAGTAGAATTCAAGGGCTTATAATTGATGACTAATCGAGGAACTCTTTGTTCAATCTCAAATTTTTTTTGTTGACATAGACGACCGCACATCTCCAAGGGAATTTGCTTGGAGAGATAATTTATTTTTGACAAGGTTATTGATTTCACCCTGGTAGTGCATTGTGAGCTTATGGTTCATTTGGATAGGGTGAGCTTTTGCAGGAATGGTTTTCTTATCAAAGTTAGGCTCATAAGAAAGTCTAACTATGTGTTTTTTCCTATTCCAAAATGCAGTTGGTAAATCGGCACAAAGTTTTTGTTGTATTTTGGCCTCAAGGGCTTTGAGCTTGGCCTAGAGGGAAGGATCTTGTAATTGTTGTTGCATCCTTTGGAGTGCAACTTCTTCTTTGAGGAAATTAATTTTGGCTAGTGCGGATACTATTATTCTGATAGGAGGCTTATTTAAGGAAAGAAAGATATTACCACACTAGACTTCAACACCTTGAATTGTGGCTCTGAAAGGAAGGAGTTCCTTGAAAAGGAGTGTGTAAGAAGATTGGATTTGTAATATCTTTGACTAGCACGAAGGATGCATAGTAGGACAAAGTGGAGTCTCCCACAGAAGTTCTCACTTGAACATCAGAGAGTTTGTACTTGATCCCTAATATGTTGTCATTAGCAGCTCGAAGGCCCTCATTGATTTTTCCAAAAATTTTTATACAAATAAGCCCTTCCTGGATATAATTGAGATCAACACTTGTGTCGAAAAGGGAAACTACATCAAGGATAAAAGATTTGTTAACAACCAAGGTTATTGTTGTATGCCACCTCTAGATAGAAACTTATGAGATGTAATTGACGAAACTTTTCTGTTGAGTATCCTAACTAGCCGACTCAGGTACCACTAGGGCAGGGAATTGACATTGTTAGAAATTTGTTGAAGAACGGCATGATCATGTGCATCTGATATTGAAGCAAACTGTTGGAGGACAATATGGTCTACTTCTTATCTAGCCATGATTTGTCTAATTTTTTCCTTAAGGAGACTTATTTCTAATTGGAGGTCCTAGATGGTAATAGCCTTGGATTTTTTTGGAGCGAAATCTATTTAGAATGTTAGTAATATTGTAGGTATTAGTGACCTGAGGATGAGAAATAATAAGAGGATATGAGGTGGACGGTTTATCTAAAGCCATTTTGAATTAGTATAGGTAATTTTTCTTCTTATATAGGTCTTATAGTCCGGTAATAAGTTTAACAAGGAGGTCTTATTATTTTGAGAGAATATTAACCTCTGGTTCATCATTATCTTTTTCAGACTCAGAATAATCTATGTCATCATTTTTAATTTGGCTGAAGGTTTGCTCTAGTTCATCTCCCGCAACATCCGAATAGTCGTGTCATCTAACAATAAGTCTTCGATTTGACTGAGAATAGAATCATCAAGATTAAGGGTTTAAATCTTTTTTGAAAGCTTGCAGTATTTGTCAATATAACCACGCTTGTTATACTTATAACATGTCATTGTTGGGAGTAGGAGGAGTGAGCTTTTTTGTGCTATTTTTATATTTTGGAGGGGAAGATTTAGTCTTTCTAGAAATATGGGGTTTGGAGGTACGAGCTTCCATCTTGGGAGTATCTCTTATGTGGACTTTCTTCCTGCCAAGGGGCCAGGTGCAATTGTTCACAGAAGGTTCCTAAATCTCGATGTGTTTGGGCTCTATCCTTGGCTAATTGTCTCAAAATCTTATCTTGTTGATAGATTTCAAGGGCTACTTATTGGATCAATCTTGTAAACTAATCATAGGTAATATGGTCGTAGAGGATGATATCGCCAGAATACTGATTTTGGAGATCTTCTTTGATGAAATCTCTAAGGGATTTAGGAAGTTCATCTAGAAATTTTTCCTTCTAATATGGAAGATTTCCATCAGGCTTTTCATAAATCCTTGTGAGGAAGGAATCCTTATACCACCTAAAATCAGACAGAGTTTTTCATTTAAGATTGTTCAATATCTTAGAGGAACATTCTCTGAAGATACTTGGACTTCCAATGAAGGTTTTGATGATGGTATAAACCAATGTATTTGTTGAGTCAGGAATGGTCTGCCCATCTCTGAGGATTGGTTTCCGAATTCATCTACCCTAAGACTCTATAAAATGTTCTATTTATCCTCATCTCTAAGATAGGTATCCCACCACCCTTTAAGCTAGCCTACGAATCTTGCAATAAGGACATGGGTAGTAAGTTGATCAGTACAATTATAGGTTGTTCTGTAAGCAGTGGCTACGATAGTCATCTGCTGGAGTTTGGATAGAATATTGTGTTCGGAACAACCATCTATATTTCATTCATAGATATTGTTGGTGTTGTAGTTATTTTGCATAACCTCAGGCTTTTATTCTAAGGCAACATAAAGATGGGTAGCCCTAGGGTAATATAATTTTTGCGGCCATATCCAATTGGAATACTTAGATTAATAAGAGCGGCTTTGAGAGGGATCTCTTTTTCTGAGTCCTGGTAGGAAGAAACTTCTTCCAAGACTCCAGTCGACCGAGAGAATATTTCTTTGCAAGGGGTATCTGGAGCTAAGGTTTTTTCTATTTCTGAGATTCAATATTAATGGTCAGAAAGAGGAGGGAATTCATCAAATGATTTGTGCAATTAGAGTTCTTTAGCGATTGCTTTAGGGATCTCATAAGTCTTGAAGAGAAGTACTGAGGAGGTACATGCCTCGGAGGGTATGAATGAAGTAATTGAGATAGGCAAGGATGGTCTTGACATTGAAAACTCTCCAAGAGCATGCAGATACTTGTTTGTATAAATATTCTATTTGATAATGTTTTTTTATAGCTTTTCTGCTAATAGGTTCAGTTTTCAGCTTTCCTTTTAAAAGATGCTGCTACTATAGAGCTATCAGCAAAGAAAATTGTAAACCCTTGTGATGGAGAAAGTTCAAAAGTTATTTCCCCTCCCTTGAGGGTTTTTCATACTTTTGAAACATTTATTGCTTTTGAAAAAAGGTATTCTAAATGGTGGTGATCTGCATAAGCTTCATACCACTCAAAGAAATGAATTTGTTTTTGGACATAGTTCAAAAAATCATAATAAATTTTTTGAAATCTTTTCTCTCATTATTGAAGAACCAAGCCATTTTTAAAATATTTTTTGATGAGTAAAACTCTCGTCTATTATTTTTATTGTCCATTTGAAAATCTTGCATTAAAATATCCAGTTCCGCACCCAAAGATGAATAGTAGGGATTTTGATGGGTCATTATTGACCATAGGGGTTTTTACCGAGTAGCTAGTCTAAGGAATCTTGTAACCAAAATCAACAATTTCAATCGTAGTAGGAAATGAAGAAATCGAGTGCCTAGCTATTTCAGATGGGACAGACTAGGAGGTGGAGACCCTTTGGCTAAGGGATCTCTGAAAAAAATTGAGACAGTTCCACTAGAAAACTGTTGGATCTGTAAGACAGTAGTATTAGCTAGCTTCTTAGCCTAGGTTGCGCCTTGCAACAACCAATTCTAAGGTAAAGAAACTTGATTCCACGAGATAGGCTTGGCATAGACAGATGACATCACTAGAGATTTGTTCTGAAAAGAATGGTTTCGCCTTCATATCTACTTCCCATAGCACCAACATTAAAGGTTGCACCGATATTAAAGGTTGAACTCATGGCCTTGTATTGGACTCTATAAATAATTGCTATGGGGAGAGAGCCAGTTTTGGTACTGTAATTGGAAATTTTGATGTTTAGGGTCAAGGTATCATATATTTGATAGATAAGGTGAAATTAGGGAAGCAATCAAAATAGATTGGACCACTACATAAACTAGTTTCCACTATTCCTAGGAGAGAGTCATCAAAATGCAAAAACCTCGAGTCCTTAAGACAAAGAAGAAGAGAAGTATCAAGTCCTTCTCTAGAAAGAGGCTTAGCGGCAATTTGGAAAAGTCCAAAGTGAAGATAATTGTACTTTCATCTATATGTTCTATACACTTGGGGTTGGGAAGTTTGAGATCCTCATGAACTGACTCAAGAGGGATCGTTTGTTCAATAGTAGAAATATGGTAGTCACTTGTTAGTGGACACCTAGAAGATTTGTTTATGGTTGACTGGGTATGTTTTGTGATCTTCCAGTCGTCAATAGATTGCTGCAAATCAGAGAAACCATTTTCTTCCTTGAGCTTGGAATTGGGTAAAATAGAGGAAGATGGGGTCAAAGAGGAGGGAGTTTTAAAGGAGGAAACGGAACTAAAGAAAGATATGATGAGATTTGCAAAAAAGAATTAGCTAAGCATACAATAGTAATGACTTAAATCCCCATCTTTGGATCCAGAGACCATTAGATTCCATAAAGAAAATTATTCAAGTTCTTAACTCAATATTATATGGAAGAATCAGATCTGATAGTTAAATTAATAGACTTAACATTATACATAATGGCTAGATCTTTTTCATTTTAAGATGTTCTATAATTAGCTGATCCAAAGGTATAAATAACCTTCTATAAGTCTGCTAAGTCTTTAAAGGCAATCCACTTGTTCTTAGCGATACCTCCTATAGTGTAGATCTGCGCAGAGCATAGTACCATCTGTATAAATATGTTCTTATAATAAAATGGATCTTACCAATTTGTATAAGTTAATTAATCTTTTAAAAAATAGATCTGATAGTACCACATAGTAGCAAGTTAAAAACAAGAATAATATTTCTTAGTTCCCCCATGGCTCTGATACCAAGTACCAAACATACATACATACATACATATATATATATATAAAATATGTATATAGGAAAAGGTGCTAGATAACACGTCTCCGACACATCGTAGACCCTGAGTGCAACATGTGTCAGCCCCAAAACCTGTCACTTGGCTCTCTCTTTTTTCATTCTTTTTTAAATCTTTTTTTCATAGTTTGGGGCCTATACAGACTCTAATTTTTGAAAACAAACTATTTAAACCTATGAATTTCAACGTTTTGGACCCAACGGTGCAGTCAGAATTTCTAATGGAGCTTCCTACGATATATTGAGGGTTCTACACCTTTATACGCTACTTTTAACCGAAAGCCCTCCCGGGGGTCAAATCATATCCGGATGTTCCTGGTATCAAATTAAGGGTTGTCCTAGAGTAAAATAAATGTTATGGAGCTAATATGCTATTGCAATACTCATTCGAGGCACGATTCTTGAGAGCCTTGACTGGATTAACTATTCACCATTTCCCGCGGCCAAATTTGCATTTCGCGATATAATTGCACCGGACATGCTCCTATCCTAATTTAACCATTCCAGATCTAATAAAATCATCCGAATTCCATGCTAAGGTTGTTTACTAGGACTTTACTTGAAAACTTATTTTACAAATATAACTTCCCGGCTAACTCAAAAATCCATATAACTCTCGAATAAGCCAACCAATAATCATCCCAATAGACCCGAGGTCACTATACACATGCTCATATCAACATAATAGCAAAAAAATCATATAAATGACCTGAAGGGTCATTACGGTCCTCAACTCCGGGGACAATATCTAGTTTACTTTCATGGCTTTTCCTTACTAAGACTTATATAACTTTTTGGATACTTACGATTTGAGGGTGAGTCCGAGAAGTGTCTTGGACCTTTCTCCATTCACTTGTAGAGGTGTTATTGGATAATATGATAATCTATGTTTTGAGCTTGACTCCTTTAATATCTAAGATATTGTGAAAGATTTCCCTTAGTCCTGTTTCCCCTTTTCATTATTGTCACATTGAATCTTGTTTACATTGCTTCCACAACCAAGGATGTGTACATGATATGATAAAGTCTTATTTAGGGTCCATTTGGGTTCTCAATTTGTCGTATCACATCTAGGCTCTAGGATTGGGTCATGCCATCTATAAAACACCCACAATATAATTTTAATTCTTCTAAAAAAATACATGGGAATTTATGACCACTAAAACATAATATTGATGGTTTTAGAAAAATAATAATGGCAGTTCAATTCAACCATAATGTTTTGTTGCTGAAAAATATTTTTTATTATAAATGTAATTATAGGTATAATAAATTAAAAAGACAATTACTTGCAGCTTAGATCCACCAAAAATCAAAGAATTTTTGCAGTGAAACTTTTCTTGCAATTATAGGATTAAATACATACGATGGATCAAATTCTTTTAAAAAATAAATATGGTGACAAATATTATAAGTTACAATGAAATGTTGCATCAAATCAAAAGCCTCCCAAACATCATCTCTTTGAATTTGACTACATCAACAAAAAAAAGATAGAGTAAAAGAGGAGAATCAATGTCTAAATACTCAAGAAATAAAATAGCTAGACACAAGCAAAGAAACTTCCAAAAGAAGAAAGGTGAAGATCTAATCTTTTTTTCCTTCAATAGAAGGCTAAAATGCCCTTTAGGATACCAAAAGTGTGACCATTCCAGTAGTTGTCCCATGACAAAAAGCACCAAGGCAAAATTCAAGGAGCTAAACAGTTTTTTGAGACCATAACAAACATTTTCTCACTCTGTAAATTACATATTGCTTTACCAATATAGCTAGTCAAATATCTCATGATTTACTACTAATGAACTCCCGAGAAGTCGTCTGTGTAACATATGCAATTACTTTATCATTCTAGGTAAGTAGAGCACGAAATTGAGAAAGAGTGATTGTTTCCTACAAAAATAGACCAATCACCCAAAAATTCCACTTCTTCACACCTCTCGTGGCACCACTGAATCCTCTAGGTATAGAACTTTCTCAGTGTGAGCTGGAGTACATCTTGATTTGTGCTTTGAATATTAGTTTTCTTTATCATTTTGCTTTTTTTGAGAATTTTTATTGTGCACCTTAAAGTATCTTGTATTTACATCTTTAGATGTTTCATGGGATAGCAAGGGATGTAGGTCCATCTCATGTTTTAAGGTACAATTGGTCTCTAAGGGGTTGCATTTATCATCTTGTGAGAAGTGAATGTGTTGAACCTAAGTTGTTTCGTTTATAGAATTGTTGATGGTGGTAGATGAGGCCTTGAATGTCCTTTTCTGATATTTTGAAATTGGGGTAGTGTCTTTTGGTTTGACTAGTACACCGGTTATGCTTGTAAGTCTCATGATTAAGCTCTTTAGTTCCTACTCTAATAGGCTTATGGTGGTTTTGGTGAAGATATGATGGTTCATTTCCCTAATAAGGTAGTGCATATGAGTCATTTGAGGGTAGTACTACAAATTTTAAGGAAGAAAGTTGGTTGCTAAATAGAAGAAGTGAGAGTTTGGTTGTAAGAGGATACTTCCTAAATCGTGTGGTGTTGGGTGATGGTATTAAAGTTTACACTAGTAAGACGAAGGTGATTAGAGATTGGCCTAACATTTGAAACCATCTGATATTAGGAGCTTCTTGGCCTTAGCGAGCTAATTTCGAAGGTTGTGGATAGGTTATCTTCTATTACTTCTCCTATGATTTAGTTGATTGAAACAAACCCCAAAAAGTGTCCGAACATATTCCTAAGAATGCCCAGAATTTTAAATTCTATATATCTCAAAATTTGTGCTCAATATCAAAAGTCAAACTTCATATTCTTATTTAGGGGTCAAACTTAGGGGAAAAAGGGTCTAACCCCAATTTAAGAGCAAATGATTACCAATTTCATTTTTTTATAATTTTTCTTATCCAGAATCTATCCACGATAGTGTCGAGACACACAACTATCATGGACATGTATTAATGTTTCCTCCATAATAGTTTTGCATCACCGATTAGACGTGGACCTATTTATTTTGTTGCTAGTGATTTATATGTCGGTCCAAGGTTTTTGGGTATTGGGCCTAAGTGTTCCTAAACGTGATTTTACTTATACTTAGCCATATTTTACCCTTATATCATCCTAAACATTGCCCAATATCCTCTCAAACAATTGGCCATATTTTTTACTCCCAAATTCAAGTCTCAAACTCTCATCTGGAATTAAGGATTTCCTTCAAGCTTCAAGCCTCCATTTTCAATCTTCATTAATAGCTTCCTCAGAGCTAAGGTATGTTGGTTTTTAGCCATTGGATCCTTCCACCCATGGTACCCTGATCGTTGTTTTACTCAATTTTTATGATTTAAAGTTGATTTTATAATTGATTTTACTAGTATGAACATGTCCATGAAATATGTTAAAGCTATGTAATATTATGACAATTTTGCTATGTTTTGAGCCATAAATCTTCAGTCTATTATAAGATTTGATGAGGGGTTTTGATGTATACTGCTTAAGGGCATTGCAAGGTTTTGATTGGTGGTTTTATAATGATTTTCTTGCATGATTTCATTTTAATATTTTATTGTTTTATACTAGCATTACACATCCTCTTATTGGTTAATAAAATATCTGGATGTGGGTTCTTCGAGAATTGAACGCACAAAGCATTAGATATGATATGATTGATGTTATGATTATCAAAGGGGCTTATATATGATATAATCTGTATAAAGTATTTCATTAGCTCATGCTCGATCCGAGGGGACTAAGAGCCCGGATAACCTTGTTGGGGGGTTTGTACCTTAATAACTGAGGTAGGGTTTGTACTCATCAACCATGTGAGGGTTTGTACTTTGCCACCTGGGTAATAAGGTGAATTATCATCAACCATGTGAGGGGTTTGTACCACACCACTAGAGTGATTAGGTTAGACCATCATCAACCAACCAAGGGGATTGTACTTTGGAAATCTAGCTTGATCTTTTCTACACATATGATATCCAATATGAGTATGAGTTACTTAAATATGTGTTACTTGAGGCATTGGTCATTCATGCCATTTTGTTATATGATGCCTATTGCTTATTGTTATGCATTTTAACTATCATGCCTATCTTGTGTTGCATTGCATCCTACATAGTACATTCAAACGTACTAACACAGACTCTTTCCTACATGATATCACCATGTAGGAACTGGTGCTCAAGTTGATTATGTTCCTCCACATGGCTAGTTCGGTACTACTCAAGCCAGTTAATGAGTCCTCTATATCGGGGACCTTAGTCTATGTATTCTTATTATGTATTGAGACACTCTTCTTTATGTGCTACTCTGACTATAAGGGTGAGCTCCGTTTCTTTGTCTTGGCCCTCTCTCTTATCTAAGTATTAAAGGTGTTAGTTTGACATATTATGTATCTATGATATGATCTTTGAATCTTTGTTTCTTGATTATGATTTATGCAAGCTTTCCCCTTAGCCCCTTTGCCCCTATTCTTACTCTTTATGTCTTTAATATGTCTTTTATATGCTTCCACGACCAATAATGTGTAATGATGAGTTAAGAGGCTTATTTGGGGTTCTTTCGGGTTTCCCATTAGCCATGTCACGTCTAGGCCCTAAGCTTGGGTCGTGACAAATTTTTTATTAAAAGCACTAGGTTGATAGATCCTCGGAGTCCAATACACCCTGTTGATTAGAGTCCTATTCATGGTTTTGAAGCATGCTATGACTATGAATAGGCTATGAGATGCTTTAGGAAAATGTTTTTCTTCTTCATGTTCTAAGTTGTGCTATAGAGTTGGGTAATTTTTTTCCCTCTTAATGATTATTTTTTTCTATGTTAGATCATGCCAAACACTATAGGAAGAAAGTCCCAAACTCCCGAGGAGCAACCTACCAATGGTAAGCTCTGGGATGCTCTCACTATGCTTGCACAAGGTGTGGCTAACCACGTCAATCAAGGGGCCCTAGCCCCTCATACTGCTACCCCATGAACTAGGGTAAGGGACTTTATGAAGATGAATCCTTCAATGTTCTATGGGTCAAAGGTGGATGAAGATCCATATGAGTTCATTGATGAGGTCTACAAGATCTTAAATATCGTGGCTGTTAGGCCAAATGAAAAGGTGGAGTTGGTGGCATGGCTACTCAAGGGGGTAGCCCAAATATGGTATGATCAATGGAAGAGTTAGAAGGGAAGGGGTAATATGGTGCTTTGGGAGGAGTTCAAATTGGCTTTTCTTAATCGATTTTTCCCTCTTGAGCTTAGGGAAGCTAAGTAGGTAGAGTTCATGAACTTGAAACAAGGTTCTATGAATTTGAGAGAGTAAGCCCTCAAGTTCAATCAAATTTCAAAGTATGGCCGATCCGAGGTCTAGGATATATAAGTTCGTGATGAGGGTCTTTGACTTAGTGAGTGAAGAGTGCTAGTCCACCATACTAATTAGTGACATGGACTTGTCGCAATTGATGACCTACATTGAGCAAATGGAGGAGGAGTAATTGAGGAAGACAAGGGGGCATAAGGCCAAGCGGACCCAATTTAAGGGTAAATTCCAAAAGGTTGCTAGATTTCGTCAAGGCCAAGGGTGTTCTCATGATACTAATAGGGGTTTGCCATTGACTTCCCTAGGCCTCAAGGAGTTGGTGGTGTGGTTCTTATTGATGTGTGTTTTAAATGTGGAAGGAGACATGGAGGCCTATGTTTGAAAGGTTTTAATGCATGCTTTGAATGTAGGGAACTTGCTCACAAGATGGTGGATTGTCCAAGTAACCATGGCAAAGGCTGGGTTGCAGATGTGGTTCCATTGGATAGAGGTGGTCCTCAAAGTGGTGCTCCAAGGTACAATCGGTTTTTATGCTCTATATGGGAGGAAAGGGGTTGGTGATGTTCCCAATATTGTTACCGGTATATTGAAAATCTTTGATTTTGATGTATATGCTTTGATTGATCTGGGTGCCACTCTTTTATTTGTTACCCCTTTTGTTGCTAACAAGTTTCATATTAACCCCGAGTTGTTGCATGAGTCATATAAAGTGTCTACTCCTATTGGTGCCTCTTTTGTTGCTAGGAAAGTTTATTGAAACTCCCTTATTTGCATTTTCATAAGTTGTTGCCTTGTGATCTTGTTGAATCAGACATAGTAGATTTTGATGTCTTTCTTGGGATTGGTTGTATGCCTACTATGCTTCTAATGATTGTAGAACCCGTAGGGTCAAATTCCAATTTCCAAATGAACTCGTTCTTGAGTGGAAAAGTAAAGATGTGGTGTCTTTACTATTTTGTTAGGGTTAGGGATGTGGAGTCTACCGTCCCTTTCATAGAGTTAATTCCAATTGTAAATGAGTTTTTTAATGTCTTCCTAAATGACCTTCCTGGTGTTCCTCCTAAAAGGGAAATAGATTTTGGTATATATCTCCTCCCCGGTACTCAACCTATCTCCACTTCCCCTTACCACATGTCCCTGGCAGAGTTGAAGGAATTAAAGAAACAATTAAAAGATTTGTTGGAGAAAGGATTTATTAGACCTAGCCAATCACCTTGGGGTAGACCGATGTTGTTTGTAAAGATGAAAGATGGATCCCTTAGGATGTGTATTGACTAATAGCAACTCAATAGGGTAACTATAAAGAATAGATATCCTTTTCCAAGGATTGATGATTTGTGTGACCAATTGTAAGGGGCTAGCATTTTTTGTAAGATTGATGTTCGATCCAAGAAAATGAGGGTGAGGGAGTGTGATATACCTAAGATGTCCTTCTAGACTAGATATTGGCATTATTAGTTTGTTGTGATGTCTTTTGGGTTGACTAATGCACCAACCATCGTCATGGACCTAATGAATAGGGTCTTCAAACCTTACCTTGATCCCTTTGGTGTGGTCTTCATTGATGATATTTTGATCTATTAACATAGTAGGGAGGAGATTATGGGGACTTTGAGGGTTTTGTTGCAAAGATTAAGGGCAAAGAAATTGTATTCCAAATATGAAATGTGTGAAATTTGGTTGAAGGAGGTTGCATTCTTGGGTCATGTGTTGTCGGGAGATGGTATAAAAGTGGATCCTAAGAAAATTGATGTGATTAGGAATATGCCTAGACCATTAACACCTTCAGTTATTAGGATTTTGTTAGGCCTATTAGGTTATTATAGAAGGTTTGTGAATAGGTTCTCCTCCAATGCTTCCCCTATGACAAAATTGACTCAAAAGAAGGTTAAGTTTGTGTGAACCGATGAATGTTAGAGGAGCTTCCAAATATTAAAGGACAAGCTTGTGTTTGCTCCTATATTGTCATTACAAGATGGGCTTGAGGGATTTGTGGTGTATTGTGATGCTTCTCGAGTTGGTTTTAGTTGTGTATTGCTGCAAAATGGCAAGGTCATAGCTTATGCTTCTAGACAACTCAAGGTACATGAAAGTAACAACCCTATCCATGATCTAGAGTTGGCCGCCATTGTGTTCACATTAAAGATTTGGCGTCACTACTTGTATAGGGTGCATATTGATGTGTTCATCGATTACAAGAGCCTCCAATATGTCTTCACTCAAAAATATCTCAACTTGAGGCAGAGACAATGGTTAGAACTTCTTAAAGACTATCATATGAGTGTGCATTACCATTCCTGTAAGGCAAATGTTGTGGTATATTCTTTGAGTAGCATATCTATGAGTAGCCTTGCTCATGATGATAGTGGTGATAATGAAATGACTAGGGAGGTGCATCAAAAGGCTAGATTATGGGTTAGGTTGTAAGAGGTCTGTGATAATTGTGTTGTTATCATCGATGGGTCTAAATCTTCATTGGTGATGAGGTGATAGTAAAACAAAATCTTGACTCCTCTTTGCTTGAATTGAAGGCCTTGGTGAAAGAGGGTATAGTAGAGGTTTTCTCCCAATGGAAAAATGGTGCCCTTAGGTACTAAGGTAGGTTGTGTGTGCCTTGTGTTGATGGTTTGACGAAGAAAATCTTTGATGAGGCCCATAATTGTTCTTATTCTATCCACCCCAGTTCCACCAAAATGTATAGAGATTTTAGGGATGTGTATTGGTGGGGAGGAATAAAGAGGGACATTGCCAAATTACTTTTTGATTGCCATAGATGTTGACAAGTCAAAGCCGAATATCAAAGGTCAGGTGGCCTAATCCAAGACATAGTGATTCCTACTTGGAAGTGGGACATGATTAATATGGATTTTGTGATTCAGTTGCCGAAGAATAGAAAAGGATTTCATTCCATTTGGGTTGTGGTTGATAGTATGACGAAATCGGCTCACTCTAAACCAGCGAAGACTATATATGGGGCTAAAGAGTATACAAGGTTGTACATCAATGAGTTAGTAAAGTTACATGGGGTTCCTTCTTCCATCATATTAGATAGTGGTGAACAATTCACTTCATTTTTAGAGGACTTTTCAAAGGGGTCTTCGTACAAAAGTTCACCTTAATACGGCCTTTCACCCTCAAACGGATGGACAAGCCAAAAGAACCATTGAAAAACTTGAGGATGTGCTTAGGGATTGTGTATTGGATCTTAAGGGTAGTTTGGAAGACCATCTTCTTTTGATTGAGTTTGCATACACCAATAGCTATCACTCTAGCATCGGTATGGCTCCTTCTAAGGATCTTTATGGGAGATGTTGTAGATCACCAGTTGGTAGGTTTGACGTTGGAGAAGTGGCTTTATTGTGACCAGATGTGATTATGGAGACTCTTGAGAAGGTTAGTATGACTAGGGAAAGGTTGAAAATATCCCAAAGTCATCAAAACTCCTATGCCGCTGTGAGAAGAAGAGATGTTGAATTCAAAGTGGGTGATTGGCTCTATCTGAAAGTTTCACCAATGAAAGATGTGGTCCATTTTGGTTAAAAAGGGAAGTTGAGTCCAATATATGTTGGTCCTTATGAGGTGATAAAGAGGATTTGCAAGGTAGCTTATGAGTTGAAGTTGCCTGGTGAAATGCATTTGGTTCATCCGGTGTTCCATGTCTCTATGTTAAGAAAATGTGTCGGTGACCCTAATACAATTATGCCTCTTGATCTTGTGGGTTTTGTTGAAGATAATGTGACTTATGAGGATGTTCCAATTCAGATTTTGGATACGCAAGTGAAAGGATTGATGAACAAGGAGGTGGTATCCATTAAGGTCCTTTGGAGGAACCAACAAGTCGAGAGTGCTACATGGGAGGCCGAACCACTCCAATATAGCCTAAGGTTCTAATCCTAAGTCCCCTATGTGATTTCAATTCTTATATTTTAGCACCTATGTCATTCATATGCATTCATGTTTAAGTTGGCAAGTTTATGGTGATTTTACTCTTATGTTGACATTATAAAATGGTGTTTTAAATATAATGTTGCATTGTTGTTGGTGCTGATTTGTTTATGATCAGTCTTGTCTTATAAGCCTCTTTTACATTCAGGGACGAATGTTTCGCAGGGGGACATATTGAAACGACCCCAAAAAGTGCCCCAAAATATGCCTCGGAATGTTTAAATTTTTAAATTCTACATATCTCAAAATCTATGATCGATATCAAAATGTGATTTCATATTCTTGTTCAGGGGGTCAAAATTAGGGGGTAGAGGGTCTAACCTCCATTTAAGAGCAAACGATTAGCAATTTTATTTTTCATAATTTTTCTTATCTAGAATTGATATGCGATAGTGATGTGACGTGTAGCTATCACTAACATGTATGAATTTTTCCTCCGTGATAGGTCCACGTTGTGGACCAGACATGGACCTATATTTTTTATTGCCAACAATTTTTATCTCGGTCCAAGGCTTTTGGGTCTTGGGCCTAAGTGTTTCAAAAAATGTTTTTACTTTTATTTAGCCATATTTCACCCTCATATCATACTAAACATTACCCAATATCCTCTTAAACACTTAACCATATTTTTTATTCCCAAATTCAAGTCTCAAAACCCTCATCTGGGATTAAGGATTTCCTTCAAGCTTCAAGCCTCCATTTTCAATCTTCATCAAGAGCTTCCTCAAAGCTAATGTATGTAAAATTTACCCACATATCTTGGACTCAACTTGCCCTTTTTACCAAAATGAAGCACACTCTTCATGGGTGAAACCTTCAAATAGACCCAATCACCAACTTTATATTCAAGATCTCTCCTCCTCACATCGGCATAGGATTTTTGACAACTTTGGGCTATTTTCAACCTTTCTCTAATCATCCATACCTTATCAAGAGCCTTCATAACATGATCAGAACCCATCAAAGCTACCTCTCCAACCTCAAATCACCTAATCGATGATCTATAATACCTACCACAGGGGGCCTCAAAATGAGTCATACCAATGCTTGAATGATAGCTATTGTTACATGCAAACTCAATCAATGGAATATGATCATCCCAAATACCCCTTAACTCTAATACATAAGACCTAAGCATATCCTCACTACTTTGAACAGTTCTTTTTGCTTGGCAATCCGTTTGAGGGTTGATGTTCAGCGGCCGCTGTCAGCAATAAACCTTAACTGAAGGTTAGGGTTGACTCCATAAGGAATACAGGGTTTGATGGAAAGACTTCACTATTAATCATTTCAAGTATCTATAACTAAAATCTCAAAAAAAGGGTGATTTTTGTGATTGAAGAACAAAATGAATAGAAACTATATTACGATGCATGAAAACACTCGATTAATTGTGCTACACATGGTTCGTTGACTCGATTAACCTACATAACATAACTACAATTAAAGATTCACTTGTAGTATGGTAACTTTGGTTCTTCTAGTTCTCTTGTGAAGGTGAAGGTCAAATTTTACCATGGTGCTTGGTCGACAACCATGGAATGCTAACTAACCATTAGCTATAATCCTAGTCAACCTCCCCTTAGTTAGGTTCGATTGATTAGATAAGAACACATCAATTGAATCCTGTCATCTGCTTCCCTTTTCCTATTCGTCATTACCTTGGTAGGGATGATAGTAGGTGGGGTTTGGTGTTGGCCACCACCAAACAACAATCATAATGAAGTGAAATAGACAATACATGCAAAACTCCAATCATAGAAATGTGCAAACCTAGGTTATCTCAAGTAAACCACCTATGTTTTCCTACAACCCCATATTTTGGGTACTTAGCGACTCATGGCTAAGGCAAAACCAACAAAAATAGAAATGTAAGACATAGTTGAGAATTTTACCCAAATCAATGAAGAATGAAGACACCACAAGTTGCAAACCACAAAGCTTGATAGATTAAGAATAGTACAAAGCAAGATTTGCAATTCTCAAAAGTGGGTTTCCAAGAGAAAAATGAAAAACTTTCCTAAGACCCTAAAATATTCTTGAGAGAATATTCAAAGGTATATTCAATGTCTAAAATCTGGGATCTTCCAATAAAACCCTAACATAAAGTATTTATAGTAGTTACAAGTTTAACCCTAAAAATTACACAGAAATGATAGCTGGCAGCTAGTACGCCTTACATGTATGACTCATATGGTGGCCTATGAGTCATAATTGGTATCTCATATTAGGTTCTTAGCATCTTAGACTGAACAGGTATAACCCACTAGTATGAGTCATTGTTTGGGCTATAACTCGTATGCTCCTCTCATAGTCTAGGCTTTCAGTTTGATCTAATGTTTCGTATTTTTGTTTACTTCTACAAGTACACCTCTACGAGTCGTAGTGAGACTTACAACTCGTAAGATGGCCTTGTAGGGTTGACCTCCACTTAGCAGATTTTTGATTTTTGGTCTCTATTTCATGCTATGATAATATCCTACAACTCGTAGCTTGGTCTACGACTTGTAGGTAAACTCATATGTCCTATGCTTCAGCAAAATCTATAATTTTTCTGCATAATCATTCCGACCTAACTTTTAATCAAGAAAAACATAAAAACACATAAAACCATAAAAAGTTGCATTAAGAACTCACAAAATCCCTTGTTTCAGGCATCTAATGTGTTGTATTTTTATACCACATCAACATCCTCAACATAGAATTGTTGCCTGTCCTCAAGCGATGACTCAATCTACGCAGACAATGAGAAATACATTGCATCTATACCAATAGCATATACATCATTCACTCTAATCCAAGTACCCAACTATTATTTTTCAAAATCAGATTGCAAAGCTACTAAGCACAAAAAAACATGATGATGAATATGTCAATCCAACTATGATAAGCTAAGGGGCATCAACCATCCACAATCACTGATATAGCCATATGATAATCAAGTAGTGCAAATGTTCTCACAAAAAAAAGTCCATCTTTACTCACTCCAAAATCATTTAGAATTTAGGGACGAAGGAAGCATTCTCACTCTCACAATTGAATTTTTTGCAAAATGACTAACAACATAGGCTTGCCTCTATACTCATCTTCCAGCTTGGTGACAAAGTGGATTTGGATCACTTTAGGACTTAAAGGCTTGTAACATAAGTTCAGGGGGCTTTGGTATGGCATTTTAGGCAAATAGTGACTAAAAGCTATCCTTGAACCATGTTTACCAACACTTTTGCCTTCATAACCCAACTATTTTCACTAAATTCACCCTTATTCTCTTATTTCAAGCTTTCCCTGGGTATTTTCTTTCTCTTTTTTAGCTTTACCTCAATCTTGAACTCTTTTTATACTAATCTTTTCAATTCAAGACACTTTTCTTTTCATTTTCTTCACCCGGCTCATGATTATTCATTTCTTTCCTTCTTTCCCAGCTAACCACCTTATTTTTGTCACTTTGCCAAAATAAAGGTCACCATCAATTTAGGATTTTAGCCTCAATCAAGGTTCACATATTCAAGGATAGACCAGGGCTAATATTAAGGTATTTCATCGAATAAGGTTAAGTTAGAAAAGTGTCAAGAAAGAATGAGTACATGAGAAGCTAACAAGGGATTCACTAGCTCATTTGGTAGGTCATTTAGGCAAAAAATAATTGGCTCACTAAAAGAATAAAGGCCTGAGATCCCTTCTAGATCAACCAAATCACCAAAGTAATCTTAAAGTAACAAGGCAAGTCCTGAGTTCATACAAGATGCATGAATGCGGCAAAATAAGCTCACAACACACATGATATTGCACCCACAATCAAGTATAGACTCACAGGTCACGCTTCAAGCCTCAGCTTACCTTCACATTATCAGAACAAACCTTGCAAAATACTCAAAATGCATGAATGCATCAATAACTACAATTTTAAAGACTTTGAGGGTACCTAATTTTTCATCAAAATTAATAAGCATTTAAAGACTATGTATATGCCAACAGATAACACTACTATACATCTACAAACTATCTACATTTCCTAAAGCATGCCGGTTCAACAAAAAGTGAAACATCCACAAGGAAAAAGAAATAACAATAACAACATTTTCTACCAAAATAAAATACTTTGTCCTCAAAGTAAAAAGAAGTACTAAGACGAACTTGCTGAAAACATAAACAATAGATATATATACATTAAAAACCAACATTTTAAAAACTAATGTCCAAAATAAAAGCAAAAATAGCATCCAACATAAAACATCCAAAACCAACATATAAAAAGATTGTCCAACAAAAAAATAAAGTATCCATAAAGAAAAGATAAGAACTGGGGTCAAAAGGGTCAAACATCATGGTGCTCAAGCATCGGTATCAATCTGGTCCGCAGGGTCCTGGGTCACCATCTCCTCTTTAGCAGTATAGACCACAGACGTACGTGAGCTGCCTACTCAATATGTTGGGTCTGTTGCTCTTAATCTCTCTGAATAGCCACTATCAATAGTCACTCCTACACCACCGGCTCTGGTATTGGCTCCTCCTTAGGTTTCAGCCTCTTCTGTCTTAACTCTGTGTCATCATGCTCAAAGGGCCTCTTCCCAAGGACGTGTAGACAGTCATCTAACCAGTCAAACACCTCATCGCTCACTGGTGCCACCTTTGGGACGACAACAGGGACTGCTAACATTAGTAAGAAGTTAGCCTTAAACTTGGCCAACTTCTCTGTCACTATGCTCATGTCAGCAAGCCTAGCTCCCTCGAGCCTCTGCTGGACTCTCGCCTTAAAAGCATCCACTCGAGCATCTACTGCTCTAACTCTCTTATAAACCAAATCTTGGGCAAATTCCTTCATCCTCTCCTGAGTCCTGTATGGTTTGGCTGACCCATAGTCTGACCCGTGCATATAAAGCATATATCCTGGACTCCACCATAGCCATCCTGCAAACTAGTGCCTAAAAAGTAACAACAAAAATAAGAGAATCAACTTGTAATATAGGTGCTACGGTGCTGGGGTACTACAGAAAGGTGTAAACTTAATCTCAATAGCCGACGTAGGCTCTGCAGTGGTTAGGAGAGTTTTGGCAGGGTCCAAAATTGAAACCTTAGTCTGAGGCTCAATAGGGAATGGCTCTGGGATAGTCGAAAGAGTTGCATGAGGTAGGGCCACCAAGTTCTCATTAGACTTTATCAAGCTGGGATCCATAGTGCGTGTGGCCTCGATATGCTGGTGCTTATGGGGGTCTGTAGGAACACCCGTTGCACTGCACAAGCGATTGATCAAAATAAGAAATGGTAGTGAGGTCTTTATCCAAATAGCTGACTAATGAATCTAATCTAAGATAATCCAAGCCTAATCTATCTCATAACCGACTAGGATGCTGGATGCTAGCTAACAACACAACTTACTCTAAGGTGATCATGTTATCTTTGAAAGTAGGCCTGATAAGCCAATAGATAATGGACCACCAAAACTTGGCCTGGAAAGAGAGGTGAGCTTTCACTATCAGATCTGTGTGGTTTGTAACCCACGTTGGCTCGACCCCCTCCGCACATATCTGGTTGGCTATCCACTATAGCAGCTCAGTCTGGCCCCAATATCTTTCTCACTCACCGCTCTTCTCATTTTGTCAATGCGACCATCATACTCTGCGGTGGACTGAGGCTCTATATAAGTAGACCCAAATTGAATCTATTGAATAGTCTCTTCCCAAGTAGGAACTCTCTGACCCCAGATTGGCACTACTCCTAACCTAGGTTGCTTGATTGACTTTTTGTTCTTTAGCAGCCCTGGATGAAGTGTAACAAGATAAACTATATAAAACTCACGGACTATGTAAGGGGCATACTTGACCAGCTGTGGTGTAGTCTATCATAGTACGTGTTTGTCTATCTTCGCATTCCCCTGCAGCCTATCCTGCCCAGAGTCGTTCAACCTAGAGTTCTCATGGAATTGCCAAACTGGTTTGCCCTAACCCTTTGGTTCTAGCCCCTGCTCATACATCTCTTTCATTCCTGCAACACACCATCTGCGGTGGGTTTTGGGCAGTGATTGGACTTATTCCTGTTAGGCCTATGAGGTGCTCCCAGACTCTAACTCTAACCCCGAGTGTGTGTGTGTCATCTATGGTAAGCTACACAACGACCCATCTCCATTATCGTACTTTTTCTCCTATTTAGACTAGAGGAACTTCTAACTTCTATCTATTCCTGAGCTGTATATCCCTGAGTCTGAGGTACATTTGATTCTTTATCTATTCAGACCCTATGCACTTCTACAGAGCCCTTGGATCTCTCAGTCTTAGAGAACTCCTCAACCAACCTCTGTTGGAACTTTTGGATTACTTGCTTATCCTTTGGAGTCATTGTGTCTTTACACCAACCATAAAACATATATGAGTGTCAAGATGTTTGATCAAATAAATCACATAACAACGAATAAGAAACAAAAACAATTTAACTACAGAAAATCATTGATATAGTCGCAGGTCTACTACTATGGGGTGCAGGTACAACTAGTCCTATGAGTCATACAGTAGCCTCGTAGTGTAAGTATTTCTGAGAAAATCAAATTTGAAATCAGATCCAAGGTGCAGTAATGACTCATAAGGTGGCTTACGAGTCATAATCTGGCCTCATACCTCACTCCAAAAGGATCTTTGAAATCTCTATCAAACTCACGAGACCCCTACCATGAGTCATAGCAGATATTACGAGTCATAGATGGGTCTCGTATGAGAAATATGGAGGAACCATAGGTGACTAGTGCTTGCTACGAGGAAGTACAATGCCTCATAAGGTATCCTAGAGTCTTAGGGTAGCCTCATGGCAGGAAATAGAAGGCACATGTTATGCCTAAAGCATTCCCTTAAGAACCATAATTAAATCAAACACAAATCAATAATTGGCAATGATAAGAAGATTAGAATAAATTATATGCACAAATAGACCCATTAGGTTATCAGGCAGTTATAACAACCATTGCCCCCAAAGCTTGAAATCAATCCCATATTACATCAAACAAAACCAAAATCAATTTCATGTCCAAACTCACAATCGTTATCAATAAAACATTCTATTGAGAAGCACAGAGAATTCATATACTTTCAAGTAAACCTAATAAGATATGCAATATTAAAACACACCCACACTTTCCATCATTCCATTCCCGAGAATAATTTTCCCAATGTTTAGACAACACTTAAGCACCACATTTAAGTGGCTAGTATTCTCACAGCTATGATCACCCACATAAGAATTCCGGACAAGGCTTAACTCATACCAATAATTTCGAAGAACTCAAAACCTATTTTTCATGTCTAGACCAAATTATCACCACATGGTTATGAATCATCATGACTAAACTAGATACACCATCAACTAAAGAATGAAACTCACCACAATAGTGCTTTAAAAGTAATCATGAAGCTTACTAAATGGTGGAAGAATTGTGCCAATGCAAAATAGATAGAAAATCGCATCGAAACCCTAGAGAATATTATCCTCACCAGAGTAGTTTCTAGAAAATGACATGGGTAGCCGATATTTTGATTGCAATATTGAATAGGGGAAATGATTTTGGGGTTTTCATTGGTTTTAGGGCTTTTGAAACGAAAATGGAGTCAAATTGTATTTTTACCCCTTTTTATATTAAACTAGGTCACCCTTTAAAAATGATATAGATTGGGGACACTAACTATGAGTTATAGCGTGTCCTACGACTCATAGGCCCAGGCTCGTAGAAGACTCAACACTTGTAAACATTTAGAAAGCATACTTGGGCACTACAAACCCCACTTACGACTCGTAGGAGACCCTATGAATTGTAAGGTTGGCTCATAATGTTTGATACTCATTGTTTCCCTCTAAGAGGCATGACTATGAGTCATAGTGGTGACTATGAGTAGTAATAGTGACTACAACTTGTAAGCTTGCACGTAGAAGCTGCTCTAAGTGCCATTTTCTCATATCTTCAGTTCTTTAATTTCCATCTGCAAACTAAATCTCAAAACACAACAATCTTCAAGATATTACAACTGTATCAATGTCTTTCAACTTAAAACAACAAACACATTACTACCTAGGAATTTCAATAACCAAACACACTTAAAACAAACAAACAATTATCAAACATGCTTGGGTTTTCCTCCCAAGATGCCCCTTGTTTAAGATCGTGGCTCGAGTTTGTCATCATCCGTCATCAATTGTCATCAAGGGTCCATACCTCGCTCTTCAATTGATCTGGGTGTTTCATTGACTGGTGGATGTCGAACACTACCTCTGCATTATTGACCTTGAATCAAAGTTGATCCAAATCCATATCCACGAGACCTCTCTTAGCGGCTAGATATGGTCTTCCCAAAATAATGGGCACCTCAAAATTAACCTCACAATCAAGGAGCACAAAATCCACAGGAAGATGAATTTGTCAACTTTAAAAAGAACATCAATAAGTATTCCCTCCAGCTTTTTGATGGTTCGATCTGCCATGAGCAGTCACATTTTTGTTTGGGTAGGAGTGCGAAGTCCATGCTTTTTGAATATGACAATAGGCAATAGATTGATGATTGCTCCAAAGTCACACAATGCTCTTGAGAATGACACATCACTAATGGTACAAGGGATGGTGAATGCATTGGGGTTCTTTCATTTTTGAACAAGGCATTTGGTCATGATCGCACTACATTGTTGGAGCTCTCGCGAGAGCTCTTGACACAAAGTGCACTTCTTTGTCACCAAATCCTTCATATACTTAGCATACCTAGGCATTTTCTCTAAGGCTTCTAAGAGGGGAATGTTGGTGCATAATTGATTTAGCATTGCAAGGAAATGCTTGAATTTGATCTTCTTCCTTTTTCTTAAGCCTTTGGGGGAATAGAGGAGGCGGTTTTGGGATCACCTTAACTTTCTCTTGCTCTTCTACCTCTTGGATTTCCACTCCATTACCCTTTGGACTTTCTTTCTCAATCATCACCTTACTATCAATGAACCTCTTATCAGCTTTATCCTCCACCATTGGCAAAAGGGGATCAACAGTGCTTTTTCCACTCTGAGTCCTTACTGCCATACAATGCCCTTCATTCTTAGGATTTTGAAACTTGTTTCTTGGTAAGGTTGCCCTTTTGGCATTGGTTCAATTGTGAAGAAACTTGGCCAAACTGTTGTTCTAGTTTCTTAATTGCCATAGTGTGAGACTCTATTTTTTGATTAATGCTTGAAATATCTGTATTCACACCTTTTAAAGTCTCATCATGGTGGTCATCTCTCTTTAACAACTTGTCAAACATCTCTTCAAGCCTAGAAGTGCTTGGCACAATGTCACGATTATGGGGTGGCACATAAAACCATTCCTATAACCAACTCTTCTACCTGATTTGGCATCCGAGACTCTCTCCTTTTCATAGTAACAAACCTCTTTGGTCTCTATAAGCACTATCATGCTTGCAGTTCTGACATTGATTCCCGGAACGTTGCCTTTAATATTCCCAGTTGGATCCTTAGGGCTTATTCTTGATAACAGCCGCTTGATTACTCACGAAACAATCATCATCATCAAAGAATGGATATTCATATATGGGACCCTTAGGAGGTTGGTGAATGATTGCTTTGACACTTACTTGGTTTTCCTTCAATGCCAAGTCCATATTTGTGCGAAGTTGAGCAAGTTGATCCGTCATCTCTTCATTGACCTTTGCTTGCTCATTATTGGTGGTGACCGCACAAGAATTTTTCTGCACCTTACTCTAGTTGACCCATGCTCTATTAGTTTTAACCACTTGTTCCATCCTTGCAGCTATTAATGCAAAAAGTTCATCAAGGAACATGCCTCCCATAATTGTGTTGGCGCAAGCTAGACTATTCTCATCAAGTGCCCAATAGAAAATCTCAACTAAGGCATTATCACCAATCTTATGATCGGAGACCATCCTCAAGTATTTGGTAAATCTCTCCTATGTTGTGCTAATATAATCACCCGACAATTGCTCAAAGTTGTTTATTTGATTTTGAGCTTTAACTTTTTAGATCTTGGGAAATATCTTTCAAGAAATACTCTCTGAAGTTCTGCCCAAGTTGTTATTATACCTGAAGGAAGCTCAGACAACAACATAACTACATTCCCAGTCAGCGACAATGCAAAAACCTGTATTTCAATGGTATTAAGAGAAAGATTATGTGTCCCCATGACGCTCTTGCAAACAAAAGCCATATTATGGAGATGGCGGTAGGGATCCTCTGAAGGTAGCCCTTTGAATAACCTACAATTATGGAGCATTCGAAGTAATCAACTTGATACTAAGAATTTGGAGTCTACCGATATTGGAGGAAACACTATAGCATTGGTAACGTCCATGGCCATAGGGTTCAATCAATATTGATTCCATCCATCAGTTGTTTCACTAAAGTCCCTAAACTATGGCTTTTTATCCCTTGGTGGTGGATTCTCCTCTCTTACCATATCCTCATCATTCATATTTATCTTTTCCTCAATTGTGACATCCTCATTCATGTGTGTCATTCTTCTAAAGAGTCGATAGTTCTCCAAATTGATTGGAGCTAAGGGATTGCCTTGGCTCATTGTTGGGCATAGAACCTAGTATACCCTATAATTAATATCAAACAGCATAAGTAAAATAAAAGCAAAATACAAGAGAGTCCAGAAATTAATACTTGAACTAACTAATAGTGAAATTAAGTAAAAATCAAGCCGTATTCCCCTGCAATGGTGCCATAATTTTTGATGAAATTCATGCTCCAATAAGAAAGCTATCGCTGTCAGCAATTTACCTAATAGATGGATAAGGTAGAATCCATAGGGAATATAGGATTTGAATGCAGGACTTCACTACTGATCTTTTTTAGTATCTACAACTAAAATCTCAAAAAAAGGGGAGATTTTTTGTGATTTAAGAACAAAAATAATTAGAAACTATACTACGATACGAGAAAACACTTAATTTTAGGGACAACTTGGGAATTGTGTTGCCCATGTTTCATTGACTTGATTAACCTAGATAGCATAACTATACTTAGAGATTCACATGCAAGATGGTAACTTAGGTTTTTCTAGCCCTCTTGTGAAGGTGAAGGTACAATTTCATCATTGCACTTTGTCGGCAACTATGGCGTGCCAACTAATGGTTACCTATTGTCCTAGTCAACCTCCCATTGTTCAGGTTTGGTAGATTAGACTAGATTACATCAATCGAATCCTCTGATCTATTTCCCTTTTACTATTCATCACTACCTTAGTCGAGATCGTGGTAGTAGGCAGGGTTTGGTGTTGACCACTACCAAACAACAATCATAATGAAGGGAAATGCATAAACCTAGGTCATCTCAAGTCAACTACCCTTTATTCCCACAACCACAAGTTGTGGGTCCTTAGCTACTGCTGGCTAAGGCAAAACCAACAAAAATGCAAATGCAAGACATAGTTGAGAAATTTAACCCAAAGCAATGAAGAGTGAAGACACCACAAGTTGCAAACCACAAGCTTGGTAGATTGATAACGAGTGCAAAGCAGGATTTGCAATCCCCAAAAGTGGGTTTCCAAGAGAAAAATGAAAAAACTTCCGTAAAACCCTAAAATATTCTTAAGAGAATATTCACAGGCAGATTCAGTGTCTAAAATCTCTAATCTTGCAATAAAACCCTAACTTAAAGTATTTATTATAGTTACAAGTTTAACCCTAAAAATTACACAGAAAAGACAGCTGGCAGCTTGTATGCCTCATATGTACCACTCGTAGGGTGACCTACGAGTCATAATCGGGGTCTCATATTAGTTTCTTGGCATTTAAACTCAATTGGTATAACCCACTGGTATGAGTCATTGCTTAGGCTACAACTCGTATGCTTCTCTCATAGTCTAGGCCTTCAGTTTTTAATCCAAAGTTTGGGCTCTCTGCTTCTTGCTATGAGTACACAACTGTGATACTTACGACTTGTAAGATAACCTTATAGGGTTGACCTCCACTTAGCATATTTCTAATTTTTCATCTTCGTTCTTGCTACTATAACACCCTATGACTCGTTGCTTGGGCAAAGACTCGTTGGTGAACTCGTATGTCCTATATTTCAACAAAATGTGCAATTTTTCTCCAAATCATGCCAACATAACTTTTCTTCAAGAACAACACAAAAACACATAAAAACCATAAAAAGTAACATTAAGAACTCATAAGATCCCTTGTTTCTGGCATAAAATGTGCTATATTTTGACATTACATCAAGGGTGGAAGGCCATAGTAAGTTTAGCCTTTGTACCAAGATCCCTTCGAAAGGAACTATAAAAATGAGAAGTAAATTGAACACCAAAATTCAATATGATAGACAAGGGCACCCTATGCAATCTCACCAACTTATGAATGTATGATTTAGCATAGCCTTTGGCCCCATAAGTAGTCGTAACTAGTAGGAAATGAGCCAATTTTATCATTCTATCAACCATATCCCAAATGGAATTAAAACCTTTTCTAGTCTTCGGCAGCCGAACCACAAAATACATATTAATTTCCTCCCACTTCCATGTAGGAATCTCTGTGTCTTGGGCTAGGCCACCCGACTTTCGATTTTTGATTTTGACTTGTTGGCAACTATGAAAACCAGATACTAATTTGGCATTGTCTCTCTTCATGCCTCCCCACCAATATATGTCCCTTAAATCTTTATACATTTTGGTAGAACTAGGGTGAATAGATTAATAAGAATTATGAGCCTCATAAAGAATCTTTTCTCTTAAGCTATCAACATAAGGCACACATAACGAACCTTAGTATCTAACGGTACCATCTCTGCCTTGGGAGAAAACCTCCACTTTGCCATCCCTCACCAATGCCTTTAATTCTAACAAGGAGGGTCAAATTCTTGCTTTGCTCTTACCTCATCAATCAAGGAAGATTTTGAACCATCAACAACCACAATACCACCATTATCAACCTCTTCCAACCTAACCCCCAATCTAGTCTAGCGATGGACCTCCCTAGCCACCCCTTTGCCACCATTATCAACATGTGTTAGGCTACCCGTGGACACCTTACTCAAAGCATCAGTCACAACATTAGCCTTTCCTAGATGATAATGCACACTCATGTCATAATCCTTAAGAAGTTATAACCACCATCTTTGCCTCAAATTAAGATTTTTTTTTGTGTGAAGACATATTGGAGACTCTTATGATTGGTGAACACATCAACATGCACCCTGTACATATAATGATGCTAAATCTTTAATGCAAATTCCACAACAGCTAGTTCAAGATCATGAGTAGGATAATTCCTTTCATGCACTTTGAGTTGTCCAGAAGCATAGGCTATCACCTTATCATTTTGCTTTAGAACACAACCCAAACCAACTCTACACGCATCACAATACAGAACAAATCCTCTAGCCCTTCCAGTAGTAACAAATTAGGAGCGAACACAAGCTTATCTTTCAATGTTTAGAAATACTTTTCACACTCATTGGACCATACAAATTTGGCTTTATTTTGAGTCAACTTGGTCAATAGGAGAGGCAATACAAGAGAAAACATTCACAAACCTCCAGTAGTAACCTACTAAGCCCTAGAAGCTCCTAATATCTGACAATGTTAATGGTCTAGGCTAATTTCTAATCACATCTATCTTTTTAGGATCCAGCTTAATACCATCCCCTGATATCACATGTCCTAGAAAGGCAACCTCCTTCAACCAAAATTCACACTTCTCATACTTGGGATACAACTTCTCTTCCCTCAATCTTTGTAGCACTACCCATGAATGACCCATAAGCTCTACCTCACTATGTGAATATATCAAAATATCATCATTGAAGACCATAAAAAATAAATCAAGGTAGGGTTTGAAGACCCTATCCATAACATCCATGAAGATGACCGGTGCATTGGTCAACCCAAAGGACATCACAAAAACTCATAATGCCCATACCCAGTCCGTAAGGCCATATTGGGAATATGACATCCCTCAGCTTCACTTGATGATACTTGGACTGATGATCAATTTTAGAGAAGTGATTAGCCCCTTGCAATTGGTTAAAAAAATCATAAATCTTTGGAAAAGGATACTTATTCTTTATGGTGACCCTATTAACTTGCCAATAGTCAATGCAACCTAAGGTGATTGGCTAGGCCTAATGAAACCTTTCTCCAACAAATCCATCAATTGCTCCTTCAACTCCTTTAACTCC